>JAQIXA010003147.1:0-14928 GCA_034699045.1 Nanhermannia cf. coronata Gr-Ori-00579
TGATCGAAAAACAATTTACTAAGGTAAACTGAAATCATCTGACACTCAAATAAAGTCAATACAAAATACAAAATACAAAATACAATAAAAATAATTAACTCAAGATCCAAGGAAACAACAATAATTACCAATTTAAAATTTTTTCAGAATGTTGTAAATGAATCATCTATAAAATAAATTTGCCTAAATTGTAAGTAGATATTTAGAAGCTTATCGTCAAAGGGGAATTTCTCCTCGCTGGCTGAAGTTGTTGGTGGCAAAAGAATGAACATCTAAAAGAAAAGTAAAAAAGTTGGAAAGACCTACCTGGAAGATCTAATTCCATCATTATCATTTACCAGGTAATTTTACATTTTATATAACAAGTACTTAATATAAAGCTAATATAAAGCATACTATTATATTATGAATATGAATATTAATTAGATTTAGATTAGAGGTATCATATTCATATCAGTCAGAATCAGAATCAGAATGCAAAAATTGAAAAAAAAATCTCAATTCGCAGTTCACATTTTACCCCTTTAAAATCTTCTTTTTTTACCTTTTTACCATAAAAAGCTACCTACGCTACATACAGTCGAGTCCGAGTCCCGAGTCTACAGTGTATATTATTCATTCGCATTTGCTTCACATTCACATTTAAAAAGCCAGAATTTGGCCTCAATCAATATTGCATGTAAAATCGAGGACAAAATTAGATTTTTAAGAACTGAAACGCATAAAATCATAATCAGTAATAGTAATAATTAGTCAGCACAAAAGAGATCATAATAATAATTTGCATACATAGAATACAACAGATTAGATATATGTACCCTATACTCTATACTAGTTCTAAGGATAAGAGTAAGTTCTACCTAAATTCTCGAATCTCTAATTATAATTTCACCCAAATTATTATTTCAATTGCATTTTTATTCAACTGTGAAAAAACCGAGTTTGGCCTCAAATATTTCTAATAATTTAAGGTTTATATCAAATTCTGGCTTTTCAGAGCTGAATCATGGGTTTTAAGGGTATTTATCTAGTATGTACTATGTACAACTTGGTCTTGCATTGCATTGGTACTACAACATAGAAATAATAGAGATGAATAGATAGAATAGTATAAAGTCAAAACTAAAAAGCAAAGAATTTGAAAACTGTCTGCTGCTGTCTGGTTTTTTCTGATTCTGGCCTGCCTGCTTGCCGAGGTAGTAGTCTAGTAGGGATTGCCATATACATAATATAAAAAAGTATTATTCATTCATATTCATATCATAATGTAATATTAAATCCCATTACTAAAATAAGGAATGGAGAAAGTTATTACAGTTAATTAAATATTAACTATTTTGCCTTTTTAAAGCTAATAATCATTTAACTACAACCAATTGGCTCGTTTTTAATCGTAATTGTAATTGTATGAAATTGCAATTCTAAATTTTCAGTTATCAGTTTATTAATTATTACCTAGGTATATCGATTGAATTGAAATCATACCAAAATTTTAATTTTTTTTAATAAGTTAATCATCAGGGAATTAATTGGGAAAAGGTAAGAGATGTCTTATTTAGGCTTCATTTTGTACTTTATATATTAGAATTATATAGTGTGTGCACTTATGACTTAGGTCAAAGTTTAAAGTTTGTACATGGATTTGGTATTTTTTGTATTTTAGGTGTGGGTGTGGGATCATTAAAGGTCAAAATTTAAGATGGGAGTTGTCGCTCAAGAAAATGGTCACCATCTTCACCACCTTAATAGTCAAGAATTGAATCAACAGCACGACAAGAATCGAAATATTAATGAAGTGAAAGAGAAGGAGACTAGTCATCACATGAAGGAAGCCAAGATGCTGGCCAATGAGGGAACTAAAATGTCATTTCTAATTCTTATTGCTATATTTGCCTTCTCACTTATTGCACTCTTTTTCGTCTACAAGAAATTCCCCAACTTGGAAGAGTAAGTTTGCTAATTTATTAAAATCTTTTAAGTCAGCTTTTTAAAACCAAATTACGTACTCTCTCTTTCTTTTTACCTGTGTATTTACTTCTAAAAGTGAAACCAAGATGGTTTTATTTAAGCTGATTTAAATGAAAAGACTTTAACATCTATTTGAAGTTACTAATTTAAATTTTAAATTGAGTAGGAATGAAAAGGAGTTCATGAAACTTCCGAGAAATATTGAAGGTAAATACATACTTAATTATTTTGCTTTTTTCATACATTCAATTTCGTGATGTTAAACGCTATCCCTTATTTTTATAATTTCTTTTGTTTTTTACTACGTGTAGATGCAAAGAATCTGGGAGTCGTTTTAAGTCACTATAAGGATAAATATTATTTCGAAGTTCTTGGAGGTGTTTTTATAACTTATATTTTGTAAGTTAATAAATCTATTGATAGAATTTGTTTAAGGCGGAAACAAGCATACTACATATAATAATATTTATTTAATTCTTTTAATTTAGCCTTCAAACATTCGCAATCCCTGGCTCAATATTCCTATCCATAATGTCTGGATTTCTTTTCCCATTTTCAACAGCACTATTTCTTATATGCTTTTGTTCTGCAACTGGAGCTTCGTTTTGTTATCTACTGTCCAAGATTGTAGGAAGAAAACTGCTCCTAAAGTATTGTCCAGAAAAAGTTATACATTGGTCTGAAGCTGTAAGAACTACTATTTTATTAAACAAAAAAGATAAAATTATTATTCAGTATATTTTCATTGAATTTTATATTGTAGGTTGGAAGACATCGAGATAGTTTATTGAATTATATGATATTTTTAAGAGTCACACCATTTTTGCCCAATTGGTTTATTAATTTAACTGCACCTGTTGTCGGCGTACCCATCATACCATTTTGGGTTGGAACTTTTATTGGTAAACTACGATCAACATTAATCTCATTCTTAATTTACAGATCTTTTATTTCAACTTCAATAGGTGTTGCACCTCCATCATTCGTTGCTATCCATGCTGGGACAACTCTCCACCACCTTAGCTCAACTTCAGACGCAATATCATGGGAAACAGTCGGCATTCTTATCGGGATAGGATTTGCATCACTAGCACCCATTTACATTAAACGCCTCCTCGTGAATGTAAAGGAGGCCAATAATGAGACCGATTGATGACATTTAATTTTAGGATGATTCAGATTATGTACATTATTATTATTGTCTTTTTATGGTCAACATCAGCAAGCATATACACTAAATTAGTCCATGAGTAAATGTTTGCATTTATTGTATATTTTAAGAGAAGACAAGTTCGTTTTTATGTCAAAATCTCTTTTCGATTAGGTAGGTTAAAACTTTCTAGGTAGTTAAACATCCCTTATTAATAAGTTTTTGTTTTCTCTTTTACATTACAAGTAGGAAACCAATTGATCAAATTAACTTTGTAAAATTAGTTTGTAGGAATTGTTTCATTTTCATTTCGAAAACTGTTTCATTACTTGGATTTCTTGGGTGCTATTAAAAGGTATTTTCTTTATTCTTTTCCTTTGTAAAATTGTTTACTATGTTTGATCTGTGATATTATAAATCTTTTAAATTTAAATAAGTTAGATACCTATATTTGTAAATTTTTGCTTTAAAAATCTAATTTAAAATACGAACTAGATTTTAGTTTTAATGTGATTTCTTATCCTAACTCCCATAAGTATGTCCAATATTATGAATAACGAGTAACCAGTAGTATCTAGGTTAGGTACTATTTAGAAATTAGTTTTATTTGTTTTAATTTGTAACAATTATTTCTCATAATATTTACCCTATTGAATTTGAATTTACATTTTACATTTTAACTCTGTTTTATATTAAGATTTTTCACTTTGTTAAAGGGCTCGCGAGTCGCGACAGCGATCAGACCTTTATTCCTTTTTTCTAATTATGATTATGATATGTGATATAGGTAGTTAGTGATTTAATCATCCAGAATTCTGAAATGGAATTCAATTTTTTTATAACCCCGTTTTTACACATTATAAAATCTTTATAAAATTATACGCATTAAAACTCATCATATCATTATATCAGTAAATGTAATTAAAATAAGTTTTATTCTTTTGTGTATTTTTAATCGAATAATGCCAGTGTATTTTTTATGTATGTTTTCAAGCACAATCGTTTTTAATTAAGATTTTTCCTGTATTATGTTTACTTTGAACTTTGAATCGAATAGGTAAGTTATAAGTTAAAGTTAAATAAGAAAATAGAAAACGATTTTAAATTATAAACTAAACCTAAGAACTTAATTAAAAGAATTAAACTTTTTGCCTTTGCCTAATTCTAATTATACTACTAAAAAACTACCTACCAGTCAGACCTATTGATTGCCTATTTAAAGATTACTTTAAGTTTAAAGTGATAAAGATAAAGCTAACATATGTAATGAAAAAAACTCTGAATTCTGAATAGACCCATTTTTGACTCAATCAATTCTACTTTTGACTATTTAAAGTTAAAGAAACTCAAGTTTTAGTTCAGGTCCAGAGTAGGTACATAACATAACTATCATTAAATTAACCAAAAAAGCAGTTTATTATACGCCGTTTAAAGTTAATGACCATAATATAATGTAGGTACAGATTCATTTATTATATTAATTACTATTCTGATTCTGATGGTTGTTGATAAAAGTTAAAAGTAATAAAAGTAAAAAAAAAACTAAACTAAAAATAATAATAAGTACCCTATTAAGTACCTACCTATAAATTTAAATAAGTACCCTACCTATGACCTATATAATACCTACTAGACAGAGAAGAGAGACTAGTTGGAAATTCCAACTTGGAATTGGAAAGCAAGGAAATTCCAAATCGAATTATCCAAATAGGAATTGGAATTTGGCTAGCTTTAGCCTGTTCAGGCGCAGATTTAGTTTTTAGTTTTTAAAAAGATAAAAATCATTTTAATTTTAATAAAACTTTTATAAAAATTAATTGCCTTGTGCAGCTTGTGCTACTGTGCTTGTGATAAGTATTTCATGTTCATGCTAGTGGTAATTGATTTATTAGTAATTTATAGTACCCTAATGATTAAAATTGTATTGCAAACCTAAACCCTTTTCTACCACCACTTTTTTGATTTTGCATTTTTTTGTGATTTGATTTTGATTGTAGTGAAGTGAGTAGTGGTGCAGTGATAAGGGATAATTTTTAAAATCTTTAACAAAAATGAATTGCGTTCATCTTAAACTATTTAATAACCCAACTATTTTGGTAAGTTCTTGAAGAACAATTTAGTACATATTTGTAGTACCAGCAATATAGCATAAAAGAGTATAATGGACGCATAGACATTTTTAAGGTTTGAGGCTAGGGTTTTTTAATCTTTGGCCTTGGCCTCACTTGAAACGAAATTGATTTAATAAAATTAAATGATAAGTGTGAGGATATTTTAACTTTAAGTAACTATTAACCATCCATTCTTGGTCCTTGGTATATAAATAATGAAATAAAATTATTATTAGATTACTTAAATGTACAAGTTTAGATACAATACAATACGAGTACATAATAATTAATGAAGGGTGTAAATATTTTTATTGAACAGAGAAATTGCGGTCGTAGATGGAAATCGCAGGTGTCAAAAGCATCAATTGCAGTAGATAGTAATAATAAAGGAGATACTACTACTAAAGGATTATTTGACGATGGACCTGACCTGTCTGACTTTATTTCTGGTGCTATTAATCCAGCCGAGGACAAATGGGCTGATTACAAAGGTATCATGTATTTCATTTTTTATTATTACCTACTATGTATTATCTAATGTTAATTTTAAATGCCTTTTATATAATATAAATGTAAATATAGGTAAACTTAAAAGAGAGAAGGGTGATTCGGAGAGACTTCGTCTTCCTCCTTGGCTAAAAAGAGAAATTCCAATAGGAAAAAATTATGCTCGTTTGAAGGAAAGTCTTCGAGGATTGAATTTACATACAGTTTGTGAAGAAGCAAGATGTCCTAATATAGGGTTTGTCTAATCAATTTTATTATCCTTTTTACTTGTAGCTTTATATATGTATACTTGATCTATATATTACCTTTTAGTGAATGCTGGGGTGGCGGAGAAAATAATGTAGCTACCGCTACTATAATGGTTAGTTATTTAGGATATAATAATAATGAATCTTATAAATTAAATAATAATTATTATTTTAGTTAATGGGTGATACTTGTACTCGAGGATGTCGCTTTTGTTCTGTCAAAACATCCAAAAATCCACCACCACTTGATCCAAATGAACCTAAAAATACAGCCATGGCAATCAAAGCATGGGGACTTGATTACGTTGTGCTTACTTCAGTTGACCGAGATGATATGCCGGATGGTGGATCAAAACATATAGCTGAAACTGTGTCTTATTTAAAAGATGAAATGAGTAATATTCTTGTCGAAGTCTTGTCACCAGATTTTCGAGGTTCCACAGAAGATATAATATTTTTATACATGCAATTCATAGGTATTTTATATATTTTTGTTCTTGCAATTTTCAGGAAATTTTGATAATGTTGCGAATGTAGTTAATTCTGGACTCGATGTTTTTGCTCATAATGTTGAAACTGTTGAAAAATTAACTCCCTTTGTAAGAGATCCACGAGCTAAATATAGGTAATTTATCCATAAATAATTATTTAAATTGTTACCATTCGATTAGCTAACTATAATCTTGAATTTAATCTTGAATTTTGAATGTTCATCAGACAAACGATGGACGTTTTAAAACACGCAAAAACTGTAAAACCAAATATTGTCACAAAATCATCAATAATGCTTGGTCTTGGAGAAACAGACGAGGAAGTAATGCAAACTCTTAAAGGTAAACGCTCAATTAAAAATTATTCTTATTCTTAGATATTATTATTGTCTATAAATATGTTTTCATTTTTTAATAGATTTAAGGGAGGCTCAAGTAGATTGCCTTACTTTAGGTAAATCATAATTTATGCAACCTATTATTTTGAAAACTTATATCATAGGGTATCTATAAATTGTAACTCCCAAAACGAAACAAAGATAAAAGATTAGGTTAGCTAATCTACTCGTAGGTAGGATAGGATAAAAGGTATTTTCAAAATAAGGGCAAAATTATTCTCTTTTTGATATCAAGTGATAAAATTAAGTGGTTTAGAGCCAAGTTTCTTACTATCAAATCAAAGAGAAAAAATCAAATATTTCTGTATTACTAGCACATTGTTCAGACTTTTTAGTTAGCCCTTTTTTATGAGACCGAAATAATAATTTACTTTAAATTTTACAGGTCAGTATATGCAACCAACCAAACGTCATTTAAAAGTAATAGAATATGTAACACCTGAAAAATATGAACATTGGGAAAAAGTTGGCAATGAACTTGGGTTTCTCTATACTGCCAGTGGACCTCTGGTTCGAAGTTCGTTCAAAGCAGGAGAATTCTTTATTAAAAATATTGTAGAAAAGCGTAATCTCAACTAAAAATCTGATAAATAGTCCCAACCTCAACGATCATGACCATTATTTTATTTCTTTTATGTTATGTACCTACTACTTAATTTATCTTTTAAGCTATACTATTTTAGATTAGACTCGAGTATAAACAACTTGTCAATAAATCAAAAGTCAGCAAGAATAAAACCATATTTTGTGATTTAATAGAAATAATAAACAAGTTTATTCATCATTATTTTTTTTACCTATTATTATAAATATAATTATAATTAGTAGGTATTCACTTCACAAATCAAGTGCTTACCTATATTTTAGAAACTTTGTTCATAAATTTTATTTTATAGTACAGAATAGTAGGTATAAGTATATACCTAATATATAACAAAAAGTACCTTATATTATGATACTTATTCTTATTCTAAATTTAAATGCTCATTTTAGTTATAATGCTTTTAATACTTAATTTACAAAATAAATATAAATGTAATAGTAATAGGTAATTACTTATTTAAAAATTAGCTTTATTACCATACCAGCAACTGTCTTGAAGGACTCAGGACACATTTATTTCAGAAAAAAGAGTAATTTATCATATTATTTATAATGTACCTAGTGCATAAATGAGCATAGGCGGAAACTAATATTTAGATATAGGTATTACCTACTGCTTTAGTATCGTATCGTACTTACCATTAGACAATAATTTGATTTTAAAAATTAGGTATCTACAAAATAAATATGTCAACGTAATTTTTAGGCCAAAACTAGAATTAAGGTTTGAAAGCTGATAAATGATTCACAACTTTTCTTTTTGGCATAAGTAATATTTGGGTACTATACATTACATAATTAAACTGTAATATTCATGTGAGATTAAGAAAAATCAATATAAAAATGAACAAATTCTCGATTATCAACATTGATATTTTAAAGAGTCAAATAAAGTAAATCGCATTCTAATTGATCTATTCTAAAAAAATTTAAAATACACTAAATTGATTTTGCTTTAGAATGAAGCTCTCTTGGTTTTGGTTTAAATAATTTCTACTAAATATACTTATACATTATATATTATTGTTATTAATTACTAATTAACTAATTACTATATTGTAGTAGTAGTACATAGTTTACTCTCTTAATTACAGGCTATTAAATTGTTTTAAAAGCTAATGCAATATCCAATAAATCTTCACTTTTCCAAAGAAACTTTTCTTTGTTGACACGGCCTACTACTGACAGTACTCTACTATTTATTAATTATAAGAGTACATGTACATACATACAAATCAAATATAGGCCTTAAAATAAAATTTCCAATTCACAGTTTTGGTGACGGTTTATAATGTAATGTAGGTAATGTATAATCTAACCAAGAGTTAAGACTATTGAATAATAGATTGACTAGATGTTAAAAATCTATCCTAAAATTTTTACTACTAGTTATAGTGCTAGCATTATTATTATTACCTAGATTCTACTTTCAAATTATTGTAGTAGATAGTACCTAGGCCTAGATAGGTAAGTAGTTAAAGTATAATCGTACTATTATAGTGTTTTTTGATCTATCTGTAGTACACCTAGACCTAGACATTCGAAATTCGACTAATAGAATTCATTATCTTAAGTCTCAAATAAAATAATTGAAATAAGTAATAACTGCAATTACATTCCTAATTCGAGTAACCTATTGTGGGTATTCTTGATATTACTCTAGAATATTCTAGAAAAAAATAAATAATAAATCTAATCATAATTATATCGATCGGTGTTGACTGCTTATTTTTTTATTTAGAAAAAGCCTTTCTCCTTACTCGTGTCCGTGTCATGAATCATATCATGAACTACCTACCACTTATGCTCCAAAATTATTGTTAATGCTCCATAAACTAAAAACCAAATGACATTGTAATGTAATGCAATGTGGATAAAATACTGGCTTACAAATACAATTAAAACTTAGGTATATAAAAATACTATCTAGCCTCTAGACTCCTCCCAAGGTAGTGTGCATGGACTTATTTATACCTAAATCTAAATTTAAATTACCTAACTACCTACTGTTGAAATTGTAAAATATTACTTGTCCAGATAAAAATAATATATTCTCTTAATATAAATCCTAATCCTTATATAACAAATGATAGCTACAAGAAAATATCATCAGATTACCGAGTTATTGAATGTAAAACCTTTTTTAAATAAATTAACTTGAATGGATTTTTTAAAGACTCATTAAAACTTGTAACACAACTTTATAATTTTATATCTTTTGTTTTCTATTCTATTCTAATCTAATACTAATAACTAAATAACAGGTAAATAAATAAATCGATTTTTTTGTAATAAATACATTTATCTATTTGATTAAATGTATGGTGTACACTGTAGTTATTAACCTTACTCAAAAATAACTTTAAAACTTAGGTAAATTCATGATCCCTAAAGAATTGAAAACTTAATTCATAGGTATAGGTAGTAATAGTAATGATAAAGGAATGAGATGTTATGATAATTCTTAATTTATAATTAATGACTATGATTTTTAAATGACGACTTAAATTTATCAATTTTAGCTAATAATTTTTTTTTTAAATAAACGGGATTCAATTTTATAATAAGTAGGTATGTACTCGTATAATGAAAAATTAGATACAAACACAAATGATAAATCTCTTAAAATTTTATGGTTTTTCTATGTTATATAGTTTTCAAAGTGTTAATCGTAAGGATAAGTTTGACTTCAACGATCATCAATTGAAGCTTTTCAAAATGTATAATAATTAGAGATTAGAGGATTAAGATTTAAAGATTTAAATTTGTAAAGTAAAAAAGTTTTGGTATGGATTAGGATAATTAACACCTAATATGAGCTAGGTAATTACTTTAAAGGTAAACTTACATAACTGTATTATGTACTTAGGTATAAAATAAAATATTTCAGATCAAAGAAAGAAAAGAAAATATCTTACGAATAATTTAGTTGAAATTTTAAGACCAATCAAGAGAGTTTTTTTTAAAATGGCATTCATTCTATTCCTTTTGTGAAGTAGCTTTCCTCTTTCGGGGAACATCACTTTCAAAATCCTGAAAAAATTAATATTAATTTTCGAAATTCAAAATAGAATAAATTTATTCTAATAAAGACATACGGGATCTGTTTCTGTATAAGTTTCTTTGGTAGAGTCGTCTTCTTCTTTGGATTCAGATTTAGAATTTTCGGATTTATCTTCGTTTCCATCCTCATCCGCTGAAGGATCCTCCTCCTCCTCCTCTTCATCGTCGAGTTCTTCGGCGTCTTCCGAATCATCTTGAGGTTCCTCTAATTGTTCTTTCGACATTCCTACCTTTATATAAAATTAGAAATAATTTATTAGAAAGTAAAGTTAAATTGATTAAGTAATGATTTAAAATAAATCAGTATCATAATCATATCATTAATAGTATAAAAGAAGGCTTACTTTTGTATTTGAATTCTTTGCTGATACCGACTTTGGTTCTGCGTTTGCTTTTGGATCAAGTTCATTAACTTCTGGTTCATCTGTCTTTTTTCTTTGAGCATCACTTCGCTTCGAGTCCTAAAAAATAATGATAAATATTATAAAAATGCTTTATTTTTTCTAATATTTGTTGATAGAAGGTCAAAATATTTAAGTAAGTAAAGTAAACAATGTGTAAAAGAAAATCACAACAGAAATTAGTTACCTGATTAGATCCACAACAGAATGTAAAAATGAGTACGAGAGGCAGTCCAATCACTAAGATATATATGGCCCATAACCAAGGGTGAGCATTGCTATAATTGATGAGTCGGGTAATTACTCCTTCCTAAATATTGAATTAGATTTAGATTACATTATGATTTATTAATTACTCAATTCTTTCCCAATAATATATTTAAAATCAATAATATGTATTTATTTACTCACGGAATCTCTATCCAAAGAACTATTGACAAGAAAAAGTATTTGTTATTAAGTTATTAAATTATGTAGGTAAATATCGATTTTTTAGATTATTATACTTACCGTTTTTTTAAATCAAATGTTTGACTAGTCCATTGAGATAAAACAGTTTCATCATCAGTTATGAGGAAATTGTCGAATAAAACTTTATCTGTCATTGTCCATATTTCTAGACCGACAGCGCCCTAAAATAGGTTATAAAATTGTTAAATAAATAGTTCTTAACAAAAAGAGAATATAGTGTAAATTTTTACAATTGGGGTCATTTTGAATGGTTCTTTATCTTCAAAGTAGTCAGGATTAGAAATCATATTCCGTGTCCACTTTCCCTTATAATTAGGATTATTAATCAATGGGGCTTTCCATTTTCCTTTATAATCTGGGTTATCAATTTGAGGGGGTGTCCTATATATAAATTGAACATTTTTAAAACAATTTTGAAACTTAAAACTTAAAAGCGTAAACTTTTACTTACCAAGGTCCGCAGCCTGGTTTATCGACACAAGCTGGATTAGAAATCATTGGAGGCTCCCATGTACCTTTAATTTCAATAAATCTTAAAATTACGCTATTTGCTACAAACAAAATAATCAAAATTACCATCCATGTCCATGTCCCAATCTTCAGGTTTCTTTGCATTTTCATCAGGGATCATTTCTGTCTCATCTTCAAGCCAATCATCCGGCATTACTGCATTAGGGTCGGCAATTTTTTGAGGAGCTGTTTCATCCCAATCATCGGGCTTTGCTGCAGTAGTGTCAGGAATTTTTTCCCGCTCATCCCAGTCTGATGGCTATAATTTAATAAATCAAAAAAAAATTTTTAAATCCAAATTCATAAAGATACAAATACAATATCTATATTCATCGGCATCACATACTTTAACATCATTTGGATCCTCAATCTCTAAAGGTGGATTAACACTTGGTGTCATGTCTTTTAGCAAATGACCATTACTGACTGATATTCCATCAACTTCAATTTCATAGTTATTATCAGGGTACTAAATTTAAAATAACATGATGAAATAAAATTATTTAAATAATATTTTGCATTCTAGCCATATACTTACAAGTTTCAACCTATACAAGTGTGGTCTTTTGTCCGAAAAGTTTTCTTCCATTCGATTTGAAGGTCTTTTAGCATGCTTTTCTTCAAAAGTACCATTCAAAGGATTCTTATGTCGAAATATGAAGTGTAACTAAAAGGAAGAAAAATTCTTTAAAATCGAGACAACGAATACATATTTAGTTTCTAGCTAATCAGTGAAAGTAGTAGGTTTTTTCTTACCTTGATGTCATTTCCACATTTGTCTGGTCCAAACATAATAGTGTAAGGTGTTTTATCATGGAAATTAAGAAGATCCAAATTTTTCGAATGTGACAATAATTTAATATAAGCTCCTCCACAATCCATTCCATTTTGAAAGTTAACTTCATATTGGACGAAAAGTGGTTTATCTTTGAATTCAAATACCTTATCCAACTTTGCAGAAATTGCAGCATGTTTTGCCTTTGAATTTAATACCAGGGCACGATCACCGTTTAAGATTTGTTGATGAGGGAGATTACTAAATTATTCAAAAAAGAAAATTTTCACTAACCTATTATAGAAAATATTGATGAATTATAATATAAGTATAATGGTAGGTACTTATTTTAGCCAGTATTATGTAACAAATTTTTTTTTCATGTTTATGTTAAAACTTACAAATCCCATTCTCCATCATATTTGAATAGATTCTCATTCTCCTCTTTTTGAGCTTTTGAGGGTAACCATCTGGCTTTTGCATCATCAATATCATCAAAATGTTCAGCAAAGTGTACTGGTCGAGAAGGCAATGGGCTTATATAGTGGATATCATATTCCGCCTCAAGAATCTTTACAAAATAAGCACCGTATTAATAATTTTATAATTAATTAATAACTATAAGATATAGACCATCTTAAATAAAATTAGAGCTTACCACGTCGCTTTTAATCTCGTCAATATGAGGATCATCATCGAATTCATCTTTTTCACCTACACAATTTGTAACACTCAAGCACACGAGAAGAAAAAATAGACTAAACTTGATCGATTTTTCTTTTTGCTTTTTCATCTTAGGATGATACTCTTATCTATAAATTTACGCAAAATGTTAATATATTTGACGGTAATGTACCTAGTAATAGTAATTATAAAAGGAAATAAGTTTCTACCTTTATTCTAAAGTGTAAAATAAGAACAAATATTCCTCTTTTCAATTTCCAAGTAATAAACTGTAACAAAAACAAAACTAACAAAAAAGTGGGTAAAGGTTTTTATCCAATCCAATCGCCAATGTAACCACCGTGTCAACAGCTTAAAGGCAACCTCAACAGTAAGCTATAAAAAATAGCAAAAAATTAATGTCAATTAATTTAATTGTGCTACCTACTCGTACAATTTGAATTGAAAATTATTAGTAAAATTCAGCCCAGAAAAACCAGATTTTGACTTGGCTTTATTACGTACTTTTTTTTTTACATCACTAGGTCTAGGCCGACACTATAAGGTATACCCTTAACCTTAACCTTGTAAAATCGAGAGTCTCTTTTTCAGAGCTGAATTTAATGAAAATGTACCATTAAAATGAAACAATTTCATACTACATAACAATTTATGCATTCCGTGTATAGTGTGTATACTCAGATTCAGATATGAAAAACAGGATTTTGGCCTCATCTTCACAAGTAAATACGTACATGTAAACATGAGGCTCATAATTCGTTTTTCAGGGTTGAATTCGATACAATAAAATTTTAAGTTGAGGCAAAGCACAAATTGTCAAAATGCATGACATGATCATGCTCCATGACCTTAACATGAATCGTGATCATTGATCATGTAAATTGCCTTGCTATTGACCAGTTGACGTCGACACCTGACCGTCACAAGTACGTACCCTTCAATAAGGGTATTAGGGACAAACGACTACCAACAATATTATGCAATCTTTGCGTGCAGGTCAGAGGAAAATGAAAAATGTCAATTCAATTAAAATGTTAATCTTACTCTCTTACGATTAGAGCTCCCGTTAAATAAATGGACAGGGTGCACCACGACTTACCTGGTGTTGGTCAATTACAACTGGTCACAATTTCGGTGGTCAATCGATGTCAATTTCGGTCGAGACAATTAATTAATTTGATTGGAGCTTTTTCGGACGAGGGCGAGAAGAAGGCAAGCGAAAATAAGTCGGAAAGAAAGAAAAAAGAGGAAAATAATTTAAATAATTTTTTAGTCGCTCGCTTGCTTGTTAAATTTTTATTGGTCGACGAGGATTTAAATGCCAATAAACTCCCGCATCGAACCATTTTGCTAAAAACCTGGATTTGAGGGTGATACGAGATAATTACTAAAAAATTAGGGGTTTTTTCCTTTCACTCACTTTCTACTTTCTACTAGGAAGGCTTTATTTTATTTTAAATTATTATTACCTAATTAAGGGTATCCGCTACTAATATTATCTTAAATTTGTTTCCTTAGTTATATAGCATACCCAGTGGCGTAGCCAGC
>JAQIXA010003148.1:0-14925 GCA_034699045.1 Nanhermannia cf. coronata Gr-Ori-00579
ATTTAGACCTAGATCTACCTATTTATTAAAAAAGTTTTGAAATCAAAAATCGACACTGGGGTTCTTCCATACTAAGTGCAAGCAAAGTTGAATAGTAAGGGCTCGCTTCGCTCGCCCAATAAATACCCTTCTATATTACTACCATGGAACTAGATACGAGTATTGTATAGAAAATTAATCTCTAAATCTCTATTTCTTAAAAATCTATAACATTATTAAAATAATATTTATTTCGCAGTAGGTAAGTATATTAGAAATTAGAATACATTCAAGACTGGATGTATGTAGGTAAGTTTGAATAGGTATTACAAGGGTATCATCTATACCTATACCTAAAAAGCATTTTCAAAATTTTGGATCTTATTATTTTGATTTCAAACATGATCACCAGTAGAATTCAAGGTCAACTTTGAATAAAAATGAGTCCTTTCAATTAAATATTTCACTTTATTTACGTGTCAAGCAAGCCCTTTATAAGGTTCAAGAAAAGCTCGAAATCGGGTCGATACTGAGAGGTTTCACTGTGTTAGAATTGAAACAAATTGAATTCTAAATTCGAATTTAGGGATTTATTTAAGGATATAAAAATGACTAGAATTATATGCCTATAGGTAAAGTACATACTCTACATTCTACATATACGGAACAAATACCCAAACTAATGCCAAAGTTGCATATTATCCAAGTCAACCCAGTATATTATGTAGATACACTGTATAGTGTACTCAAAATTAATCCTAAAATTTTATTTTAAAAAAACTCTCTAGGTGGGTATACTGATATTAAAATACATAATATTTATAATAGAAAGTAGAATGCATACTTCCAATTTTCAATGATAAAACTACTAGTAATATTAGTATCTTACCATTAGTTTGAATAGATATAAGTAGTATATTGTAGGTAGTAGGTAGCTTAGGTAGGTACTTGCATGTATAGAAAGTTTTTAAGGATTTCGAATGAGAAACATTTATGTATTTATTCGGTTAGAAATTCGAAATTGATTTTTTTGCTCATCTGGAAGATTTAATAATTGATGTTGGGACTGACTAGGTAGTAGGTAGGCTACCTATATATAATATGGGAAATTTACTTACTTCTGCATTACTTACTAGACTATCTATGTAGGTACTGATTTGATCATAGTAAATACTTTATAATATGGGGATGATTGGGATAAAAAAAAAGTGGAAAAGAGATATTTATTTTTCGAATTATTCTCGGTGATGTATTCTCACCCCAATTTTATTTTTTATGCTTCCCAGCTCATATGAACTTGATTTGATTTAATAGTCCAATATACAGCCACAGAACTGATTTTGATTTAATTCTGGCTTTTTTAAGTCATTTTCCAATCTAAATTCTAAAATCATATTAAGGCAAAATTTAAAAATAGATAGATAACTTTTAACCTTTAAAGATGCATTATCTACTCATTGAACTGATAGTAAGTACCTACTATAACCTTTTATATACAATACAAAAATATTTTGAAAACTATATTTCTGAACTTTTTGGTATCTTTCCAGTAAAATTTGATTGGATCTTAATATTTTGACATTTTATTCATTCATAATTTTGGGTTTACTGATAGAATTTATGATTTGGAATATTTTGGAAGGCATTTTCCAAGCTTAGGATAAACTTAAATTTTGGCAAAAAAGGTCATAGTGATGAGGCAGGTGATTGAGGTGAGAAAAATCAAAAATTTTGAAGGTGATTTGACAATTCCATGAGCAATTCGGCCAGCTGCGATATCCTCTCGAATCGACTCATTATCGAAAATCCCTCCATTACATTTGTCAGTCATACAGAAGCAGAAGTTGAGAGATTCTGAGAACTTTTTGTTACTTTTTATTTGATGACATTGGCCAATTTTTCCACCCAAATATTTGACTTCTTCCGAGCTGAGGCATCCCCTTGAGGTACTGAGGGCTGGTGGATGATCCACGTCTTTTTGTGCTGAAAATAAGAGTCCACACACATCAGCAAAGCCATCACCTGAGCAAAATTGAAAAATAATTTGGCAATTAATTAAAATGGTAACAATTCTTGACTATTTAAAAAATACGATTTTTACAATGTTTTTGACACTTACATTCCTTAACATTTTCACCAGAAGTTATACAATTTGTACAAGAATAGCAAATTAGACCTATAAAATAAGGATCAATAATCAATCAGACATGATTTTGAACTTTTTTAAAAAAGTTTTTGATATTAAACATACCTTCACAACTCAGGATGTTTAAGCCGACAAATAGTGATAGAATCAAAGTCTTTAAAGTTGCCATTTTGCTTACAAAGAAATTTTGATCCGAGTCGCTGTAAAATAGTTTCAATCGACAAGCCTATGTATGGACATAGGTACTAACAAAAATATAATTTTTAAATATTTTCTATGTCAACTACCTACACCTACATACAAGAAATGTTCTCGTATCAAGGACATTTCTAGATTCAAGATACTTTTTGAGCCAAATAAACCATTTTTGAACAAGCTAGTTATTATTGTTAGGTCAGAAATAATAACCCGAAGTGTTTTAAGTAGGTACCTTAAATTATCACGATATTTAGATTTAGAGCATCTGATTAGCAATAAAATAATTAATCACTTCACTAGTATTTTCCCTAAAATAAAACAATTTTCTTTGATGGATTATGATTTGGTAATAATTACTTCCTGTACATGACAAGGACACAAGATTACAATACTATTAGTAGTACCTTAGTACCTTAGTACCTATATCAGTAGTAGGTAATTCTTGCAAAAAATGTGTAAATGTAAAGGTTATGTTTTACTATAAGACTCGTATAAATCTACTTTGAAATCACACGCAATTTTGAAATCAAAAAGTGTTCCGAAAAGAAAATCAAAAGAAAGTTTTTAGGAAAATAAACTCTTATGGTTAAAACAATTGTAAATTATTTTATGGCAAATGTATGTACTTACATAGGTACTTGTAGTAATCTACTTTTATTTTGTGTAAATACCTTTGTGATTAAAAGATATTTATATTCAGGTAAGTAGTACATTTGACTTTGACCCTGAATTTAAGACTTTTATTTATTACCATTTATACTCGTATCTTGAATTAATACATTAAACTCATATTTTATTACAAATTTAAGTGATTCAATAACATAACTATACTAGAATAGGGAATCAGAATCTATACTATTGGAAGATTCTCTTCAATAAAAGACAAAATTTTGCAATATTTGATACTTGCTAGTTATACCTTGTAATTGTTAAAAGATTATAGACAATTTTCCTTGAACTTTCATCACTTTAAAAGGCTTTTACTGGACTAATACTTGTACTTACTAGCTAGGGTGTAATTAACTACCCTTTAGTTAATTATCAATTATACGAGCAAAGATTTGGAGACATTAAAATTATCTCATTTTTCGGGTTAAATGGATGTCAAATTCGGACATCAATTCCGAATTATAGCCACTTGAATCTCAATTTATATTTATTTCCAAATGATTAATATATGAACCCTTAAAAGGGTACCCAAAGAAATGGGGTAAAATGAAATTTTTGTCAAAATGACACAAGTATCTAATCTAGGTCCTATAAGGGTCTACTTTTAGTAGTTCTCGAGTTATCCTCTGGTCAGACAGATACAGACAGACAAACAGACAGATAATAATGATTGTAGAAAAAAAATCTGAATGGTAAGGGCTCGCTTCGCTCTGGACAATAAGTTAAGTTATAGGGAAAAGTTTGTGTTAAAAAAACTTTCTCAATCCAATTAAGCAATTCCATTTGATTTATTTCGCCATTTAAAAAATATGCAAAAAAGGGATCAGAAAAAACCAGAAAAGCTTTTACTCAAAACTTTTATTTTTTTTAGTTTATTGCTTTGTAGATCAGCAGTGTGGATTTCTCACCCGGAAAAAGTTCCAGGTCGTGAAGGTCAGAGTAAAAATACCAACAGTTCCAGATTACTACACTTACATTACATGCTGATATGGTATAAGTGATATAATCTATTTTCATGAAATTTTATCGTCCAGAGATTAAATTGGAAAAACTTTATTTATTTTATTTTATTGAATCAAGTGTTATATTACTATACTTATACTACATCTAGATATACCTTATCAAAAGACCAATACCTACCAGTTTATACAGAGATGCTGAGAAATCAATCCTCCAAAAAATGATTTTGACAAAATATCATTAGTATCTAAAACTGAAGAATATTTTCAATAATTCTTGTCTAAATATGTGATCAAAAAGACATTTTTAGCTCATTTCTGCCATTTTGGTCAAGTTGAGTTAACTATTTAGGTTAAATTTGCCAGGACAAACTTTTACCCCTGTATAGAATTAACCAAAAAAATTAAAAATCCTAACCTAACTTACACTAAACTAAAAAATTGGGTAAATTTCATATAAAGGTAAAGTTAGACCAAAAATATAGGGGTAAATTCAATCAAAACAGGGCTGAAATTAATCATAAATTGCCAAAAATCCAATCCAATTTGGTGCCAAAATTCAATTCTTCCAAATTTTAAAAGCTAATTGGTATATTGAAATTCCTATTTAGAGAGCTGAAGAATAAATAAATTTTTATTGACAATACTCGACAAATTTTAAGTCAAAGAAATTGAAAATTTTTCAAATTATGCGGTCTTGCTTTTGAAATATCCACTAATACTACGACATATAGGTAAGTATAACCGATACTTCCTTCTAAAATACCAGTAGGCATAGTATACCTACTAGATTTTCTCGAATAAATTGCTCGGATATAAGTAGTGTAGTAATAAAAATAAATATTAAACCCTTAGTATAGTATAGTATGGAGAGATATTTAGTACTCGAAAACCTTTTAAGAGTTAAAATTTAACACTTCAAATTCAAACCTTTTGATATGGACTGAATTAATAACATAAATATTACATTAGGTGAAGAAAAAAGCATATTTTTAGCACAAAAAAAGCGAAGGGGATAATGTTTTTTTTTGGTAAAGAATCAATTCTCCCCGATTTCAAGAACAAATAAAACCAAAGAACATTTCTTCATACTTTTACTTCTCTTGTAGTACACTGTTCTGTACCTACTATAGGTAGGGTATTGTAAAATTTTATTTACCTTTAGTTCGGGATTTTGTTCACTTTTTTGCACAAATACTCGTACTTATAAAGTTAGAAATTGAATTGGAAATTCGATTTAGGTGTAAAAAGTAAAATGGTTTAAGCTACACTTAACCTACAGAATTACGAAAATAGATTTGAGAGAAATCAAAGTTTTGGGGGCCTGTAAATATGGTAAATATTTGAACTTGGTCGAATAAATTAGAAATATGAAAATAGTTGGTACAAAGTTCATGTAGAGAACATTTTTCGAAACAATTTTTAGAATTTTTACACTCTTCTGGTAGGTTTTTGATAATATTTTTTCTCTATCAAAATTTATAGGACGTGTGCTCTGAAGAGTCAACTATTAGAAGATTTTGAATCAAAAATCAGCAAAATGTTCATTTATTGGCGTAAAAAATAAAATTTTACAAAAAAGTATCAGCAATAATAGTAAGAGTAGGGTATCAATGGACTATTTATTTGATTCAGCTCTGAAAAACTCGATTTTGAACTCTACATAAGTTGTAGGTTCTAGTTCTAGACTATATTATCTGTCAAAAGCTCCAAAATATTAGAAGTGTGGAAGTGTGAAATAGAATCCAAGGTTTAGGGCTAATTCTACATTTTATATAGCTTAATTTTTGCGAAAATCCAAATTTTTAAGCAAAATTTATTAATTTTTGGCACAATTTACCGAAGCTAAAATATTCTAAATTTATCTAGAAATGGAGATAAAAAGTTTTTTTAAGCAAAAATCTTCATTTCTCGATAAATTTCGGGAAATTGTGTTAAAATTGGTTAAAAATTTGGATTTTCGCAAAATTTAGCAACGGGCTTACTGCTAGTATATTCTATTTTGTAGCTAAATATGATATTAGATAGATTTTAAATCAAAAGTATGATCTTTAGGTATTTGCTTTTGATTCAATATAGCATTTTTACTGTTACAATCAGTTTTTAGCTCGCATTTGTTCATAAAAAAGACCCAGAAAATTGAATATTCATTTTCTAAACATTATTACAATTTTTTTTCCGTTCTACTCCTCTCTCCTGAGTACTAGGTATTTGAGTTCAAACTCAAAGTTCAAACTTACTCAAATACCTATAGTAGGTACCTATGTATATTTCAAAGGTTTTTTTCAAAATTCCGACTACTTTTTGTGTACAATTTTTTTTATTTACAGTCTACATTTTGTATATGTAATCTTGAAATTCCTTCGAGATTTCCCTACCTAATATTCAAGCCCTTTTTTCAAAATGACCATTTCCAAGTATTTTCAATTTCTCCAGCTTTTTTCCCAGCAGTCTCACAAGGGGATATTCGATATTCAATTCCCTTCCTGTTTTTTTTCTTCTACTTTTTTCGAAAAAAAAATTCTACATACCATAATTTGCATGTTATTTCCCCAATGTGAGTAATTTCAATTCAAAAGAGAATTTTCTTACTTATATACTTGTATATTATACAGTCTACAATACTGGTAACTACTATGTATAGTAGTTTGTATTCACGTTTTTATCTCCAGGAAAAAAAAACCTGAAGAAATGTATTTTTAGAGTCCGGCAAATGTCAGTTCTCTTTAAGTCAAACAAATTCTCAAAGGATCCGATTCAATCTCATCCCTATTTTGGGTGAATTTACCCTTATATTATTGGTCTAACTTTACCCCTGTATGAAATTAACCCAAATTTTAAAAAAATCTTAACCTAGTCTAACTAATCTAAAAATAATTTTGGTTAATTTCATACAGAGGTAAAGTTAAACCAAATAATATAGGGGTAAATTCAACCAAAATAGGGATGATATTAAACACAAGTCATTCTCAAAAGAGATACATACCTTCTAGGATAAATATAATTTAAATATTTTTATTTGAATTTACTTTCACTTGAAAGTGAAAGTAGCTACTGGAGAAAGTAAAAAATCAATTTTTTTCTATTTCTTCAAAATTCAATTTGAGCTGAAATATCCAAATTTTTGACATTTTTCAAAAATTCAAGGCCCTTTCAGTACCTATTTATTGTACCTACTTATGTATTTTTTGTTAAAAATGTGATTTTTATGCAATTTTATCTTTGGATTTATTTTAATGCCCTTTTAATGCAATCTTTAATGTACACTTTTTGATCGATTTTTCTTTATAAAAATAGAAAATTTATTTCACTGAAAACTCACTTTGAAGCTGTACTTGCTTATAGTATAGGATAGACATAGAGTATAGGAGACTCTTGAAATATTTGTTTGTTCCCCTTAATATCTATAAAAATTTGCCACTTGTCTTTCTCGAGTACTTTTTTTTCGAAAATAAACCTAATATATGTATTTAACTCTGTACAGTGTTGCTCAAAAATAAGGCGCAAAATTTGACGATATTTTACCATTATACATACTTTAACCTCTATTCAATTTTCTTCAAAAATTAAGCAAAATTATAACAAAAGTTACGAGTTATGATATGATTTGTCTGAGAATTGGATATACAAATACTTTAGAATTTCAAAGCCGGATATCTTTTATCTTTTTAGTCGCTTGTTTTTTAAGATTTGGATTTAATCTCTCTGGATTTATAATCTGGATTTATAGCTATTTTGGCTATATTTACCCCTATGTTTTTGGTCTAACTTTACCCTACTCCTATATGAAATACATGAGAAATACCCCTGAATTGACCCAAATTGACCCAAATTATTTTTAAATCCTGACCTAACCTAACCTCGACTAAAAAAATCTGGATTAATTTCATAAAAGGGTCAAATTCAACCAAAATAGAGATGAAATTAACCTTTAAAATTTTGAAAAGTTACTAATTTATCATTTGTCGGGTTTCATTAGACAGGTTTTGACTAGGACATTTTGCTTTTTTTTTATTCAGAATTTATATTTAGTCAATTATTGAGTAGGTTGTATGGGTGTTTTTCTCGGTCGTTTGTTGAAGATTCAGAATAAATGGTGGGCTGTTAAGCACGTTCATAGAGAATAGACGGCGAGGCTGGCAGGGAACACAAAGTACGGAAAGGTCGTGTCAAGAATAAGTTGGAAAAAGTAGATCTTCATTCTCACACTCTGAGATTTTACATATACTATACGAGTATAAATCTTCAAATGCATTTTTATACTAAAAAAAACTTGGATTTTTTCAACAAACAAATAACACTAGTATCCTATACATACATATAACATCATACACCTACTGATTTAAGAAGAAGAAAAACTTTTGACCCAATGATTATTTGGTCAAAATATACCGAAATTCTCAACATTTTTGCAAAAATTTATACAAATAATGACCAAAATACTTTCTTAAAGTTTCTAATACGAAGTATCATCATTTTTTGCTCATATGGGATACAATTATATAGTACCCTACATACTACCTACCCATTATAAATGCTGCTAATGGTAAGTAGTAAAATTTTTGATTGGATTCATAAAATTGATTTATGAAATCTTAATTTTTTGTCTAAAGCCGAATTTACAACAATTTTGTGAAAATTGCGATAAAAATCAAAAAAAGTTATGTGGTATGATTTGTACATCAAAAAAAAATTTGTTAAAATTTTTAGTCCTAGTCCTAGGTTCAAAGTATGTTCTTGTATTTTCAATATAAGGATAAACACATATAAAAACTACATATACTGTAATATATATCGTAGTATCAGTTAGTTCACAGTGTGTACTCAAGATTCAAGATTTTGTCAACAATTGAGAAAAAAGGAAATACAGTATAGTTAGATTGGATTTGTATAAATTATAGGCATGAGCATATATCATATAGGTACTTGAATTGAAGAATATATTTTGACAAAATTGGACAAATTCTTATTTACATAAGTACCTTGTACCTACTATAGTACCTACATAGTACAAAGTATAAAATATACAAAACGAGTCTCAGACTGAATTTAAATTCGATTCGTAAAGTAAAGCAAAGGAAAGCAAAGTTACATTTGAAACTTGAAATTTTCTCTATTTTATTATTTTTCTTTGAAAATCTACCCTTGTCTGTCATTAAAACCTACCTTGATATTCCAATTACACAATGGTTTCATATTTACTTATACTTGTAGTACATTTGTGATGGACCATGAGAAAAAGAATCTTATGATATGACTAACTCAAATTTCATAAGAAAATTCTAACCCTAAAATTTTACAAATTTTTAGTCCTTCAAAAATTTTGACCATTGTCCATTTTACAATCACTTTAGTAAATCATCCCTATTTTGATTGAATTTACACATATGAGTTTGGTCTAACTTTATCCCTGGATGAAATTAATCCAAGATATTTTTAATTGTGCGAGCGAAGCGAGCACTTACTATTCAACTTTGCTTGCACTTTGTCCGTCTGTCTGTCTGTATTTTCGCGGCATAACTCAAAAACTAATCGACCGATTTTTACCAAATTTGGTATGAAGGACCCTCATAGGGTCTAGTTGTGCATGCTCGAAAAAAATTTCAGATTGCCCACCTCTTTGGGTTGAGAGGACCCTTTAATGGTTCTCCATGTTAATCTAATGGGAAAAATCAAAAATGAGGTTTAAGTGACTTTAGGGGTAATCGATGATGGAGATTCCGAATTTGGTATCCGAGTGACTCGGGAGTTAACCTTTGACCTAGAAAATTGACCTTTGAAACCGAAAAATGAGATTTTCAACGCTTTGCTCGCACAATTTATAATAAACTTCTAGTGAGTTGATTAAAGCCTAGTTATATTATGGGTTTTTTTTGCAATAAAAAAAAGAGAAAGTTGACATTTTTTGTGAGGCCATACTGTATTCTGGCCATCTAATTTACAAAGTTAACGAATTAATTCAGCCAACTTTTTTGAGAGAGAGAAACAAAAAAGTCGATTTCCTTTTTTCAAAAAAGAAAATCGAATTTCATACACAAATTGAACAAAATTGAAAGAATCCAAATTTTAAATTGAATTTAACCCTATATAATAATAGGCCAAATTTACACCTGTATGAAATTAAACCAAATTTTTTAAAATCAATAACCTAACCTCATCAATGGTAAACTAACGATAAAGTTTTTTGGTAATTTTTTTCATAAAAGGGTATAATTATAATTCAACCAAAAAAGGGTATAATTCAACTTGTATCTTTCAAAAAGACTATTATTTAATCTCATTCTTATTTTGGTTAAATTTACCCCTATATTTTAGGCCAAAATTTACCCCTTTATAAAAATTATCCAAAATTTTTTTTAAATTCTAACCTAACCTAACTTAAACTAAACTAAAATAAATTTTTGGGTAAATTTAGACCAAAAATATTAGGGTAAATTCAACTAAAATAGGGGTAAAATTAAGCTTAATCTATTCAAAAAATTACTACTCAAGATCAGAAATTGTTAAAAATGCATAAAAATCTTATTTAGGAGTAAAGTTAGAGCTAAAATCCTAAAATTTAGTGGTAAATTTAACCCAAAATAGGGATAAAATTAAACTTGTGTCTTTCAAAATCAGCTAATGATTTTGTCAAAATGAAGAGAAATTTGTACTTTTTGATAATTTTGAAATTTTGCATAAAAACCGGATTCAAATTTGGCAAAAAAAACAGAGGAAAAACTTTTCGAATGCATTTCATTTCATTTCATTTCATTTCGAGAAATCGGTCGAGTTGATTTTCTCCCCTATTGATTTCAATGGGCATTCTTGTAGACTTTTTTTTTCTTTTTTTTTGAAGATTAGAATAAATCTTGATTATTTGTGGGCTACACTGACTTTTATTTTTAATTAAATGAATATTTATATATTGACAAAGAACTTAAGAAGCCAAGGACCCTTGGCAAAAAAAATTTTTTTCCTCCATTTTTTGATCAAGAACCCTTTAGAATTTACTAAATTTGAGATTCAGATTTTTTCAATGATACTCAAGAATATCACAAAATGCTCATTTAAATAAGATCCGATTTAATTCCACCTCTTTTTGTACTTGAATGTATCCCCTATAGAAATAAAAATTGTACAAAAAATTTGAATAAAATTCACTTAATTCATTCAATTCAGCTCTGAAAAATCCATTTTGAACTCTATTCTAAAAGATATTCAACCAAAATTTGGATATTTTGATCCTATTTTTTTTATCTCAAAATGCATTTATATACCTATACATTTATATCAAATTTTGTACATAATAAAATTTCGTTTATTTTAGTTCAAAAATATTTCAAATTCAAAAACTTGAGATTCAAATTTGGTTTTTCAAAGCTGAATTAAATCAATAGAATATGATATAGCAATAGAATATAATATAGCAATAGAATAGAATATAGCAATAGTACAAATGAAAGCGAGCTAAATTGGCTTATTTTTTGAGTGATTTTTGTCGAGTCTTATTGTGAGAATATGGTGTTTATATAAATTTATATAAATATTATAAATGCGTGTAGGTATCGGTAAATAAAATATAAAATATTTACGAGTTTGCGAAATTATTTTTATTTTTTATATCTAAAGATACTAGGTATATATAAACTTATCTATTTTGAGGATTTTTATTCATTTTTCGAAGTAAAATATCTGTATAACATACACTAGTATTACCATATAGAGAAATTTGGCTCTATCTACTAGTATACAGTATCTTGTATAATAGGAAATAATAATTTTCATTTTGTAGCAAGATTTATTTCGCTATGGATCTACGAGGGATTTTTACACAAAATTCGCCGAAACTCGGGCTTTTTTTTAATTGAATTCCAAGTAATTGAACTTTATGACCAGAAGTTATAATTGCAAATATTTTTTGCGAAAAAATGAAACCTTTTTACTACGAGTACTACCATATATATTGGATTATTTTGTCGAGCGAAGCGAGCACATGCTACTCAAATTTGGCACTTAAATGAGAAAAATATCAAAAATATAAGCTATGACAAAGCTTAAATTTGCAACTTTGAAATTGTAATTTTGAAAACATTTCTTTTCACTTTATATTGACTTGTGTTTAATTTCATCCCTATTTTTGTTGAATTTACCCTTATATTTGACTCAATTTTTTTTAAATTCTAAATTAAGCTGGCTTAATCTATACTAGTACACTAAACTAAAAAAAATTTAGGCCTAATTTTATAAAGGCAAGAGTAAAAATATAGGGAAAAGTTTAAACAAAATAGGGTTGAAATTAAACTCTTATCAAATAAAACTGAGATAAAATATCGATAATTTGATGGGTCTGTATAATAATAATAAATTGAGAAATAAATTAAAAATGCAATTTGAATGTGACCTACTAAAGGGGGGGGGGGGAAGTATATAAACTACCATCCATAGTATTATTATATTAGGGATTTTATTTTTTATTTTATTTTTTATTTCTTCCAGCCCGATTGTTTTTGACTTGGGCTGAATTGAATAGTACGAGTAGAAGAAGAGAGTCGGGAAAGTAGGGTGTGCAGTTTCCATGGGACTTTGGCCATTGCAGTACATACTTATACGCGGAAATCCAAATCTTCAAGGTTAATTTAGAATCAAAATTTAGGTACTAGGATTTAATTAACTACACTTTAATTAATTGGGCAAGCGAAGCGAACCTTTACTATCCAACTTTGCTTGCACTTTGTCTGTCTGTCTGTTTATCTGTTTGTCTTCAGGGGTAATCGACAACAAAGATTCCGAAATTAATATCCATTTTACCCGGGAGTGTACCTTTGAACTCGAGAAATGCTCTAACTTGAGATATAAGTAGTTCTAGAAGTTATCAATGCCGGAGATTCCAAATTTGACATCAATTTAACTAAAAAATTGACCTTTAACAGTGGAAAATGTGGAAACTTTAGATGCATTCATCACTTTGTTTTGCTATTAAATCCTAGTTTAACAAAACCCAAAAAATGTCAAGTTATAACCTGCTTTAGTTAGCCCAAAACTCGATTAAGATAATCATTTAAACAAATTCCGCTGCAAATTGCTCCAAAACTGAAGCGGGAATATTCGAAAATCATCAAAAAATTGACAGAAATAGTGAAATATAAGGATTTTTGATGATTTTCGAAGATTACCGCCTCAGTTTTGGAGCGGCATTTCCCAAAGATTATCAAAATCGAGTTTTGGGCTAAATTTTTGGGCAAGATATTGGCATATCCTACACCAATACATACCCAACGTAATTTTGTCAATTTTCAACCGATTTTTAAAATCCTTGAAATTTTGACAAACCTTCAGGCAGGAGAGAGAACAACCTCATGTATCGAAATTTAGAATTTAGCGTCTTTTTGAAATTTCGATTTTTATTGGATTTTTTTTATTAAAAGGCGTCAATTCAAAAGTTCAAAATCTGGGAGTATTTTACACTAGAATCGGCGGTCAGAGGGTGGTTCAAAATTTTAAGATTTTTGAAAATCAGTTGACAAAATTGACAAAATTGACTTTGATTTAAAATTTATGATTTTCAAACTTTTTTTAAATTTTTGCGTAATTTTGGCAGAATTTTTCGTAAAAGAATTTTTTTTATAAAACTATAACAGGTGACAATATTAGAGCTTTCAATCATTTCATAAATAATACATAGAAGATTTAGTGTTCTAGAATGGCCAGAGTCCTCTGGAAACTGCACACCGTCCTTTGAAATAGGAAATAAAATCAAAATCAAAATAAAGTAATAAAAAAAGGATCGGAAAAACATTTCTGATTTTAAAAGAAACATAAAATATATAATAGAAAAATTGAATACTTAAATCCACCCATCTAAAAAAACAAAAAACAATAGTCAACTTATTCAAAAATAAAAAGATTTAAGATTAATTTCATCCCTATTTTGGTTGAATTTACCCCTATATTTTTGGTTTATCTTGTATTAAATTAACACAAAATATTTTCTAAATTCTAAACTATAGTTTAAATTTTAAACTACACTTAACTATACGATAAAGGTAAAGTTTGAGCACAAATATATATAGGGATAAATTCAACCAATATAGGGATGAAATTAATCTTTTATCGCTCAAAATGGACAAAAATTTACGAAAATTTCAATCTAAATTTAAGAAATCACATAGAAATATATAGGGGTAAATTCAACCAAAATAGGGTTGAGATTAAATTGGATAATGTCATTGGACATTTTGTGTTTTACTAAAAAGTGTATGATTTTCAATTTAAAATAAGCCGTCAAAAACATTCGGATTTTTTGTGAATCGGAGCGGAAAATCACACAAGTCAGAAAAATCTGAAAGAGACGGACAGATGTGCGGGCCTAGATCAAATTTAAAATTATATACTACATACTATACTATAATATACTATTAATATAGTATTTACTTATATAAATATATATAAATATTGGCGGGAATTTATAAAAAAAACTGGTTAAAAGAAAAAAAAAAATAAATACTTAACATACGCTTGCATAAATGGATATAAAAAACCATTTTTTTAGAGGAAGAATAATGCTCGAGTCAATATATGGCTTTCAAATGGAGGCAATGAGGCGAAAAAACTTTTTTCTTAACCAATCCATATCTTAAACTAAATTTATTCTTTATTTTTTTTTGCATAAACTTTACTTACGATTAGATCCAAAGCTCAAAATGCCAAAAATTTAAATTTATTTGTAAAATTTGATTCAAGGAACACAATTAGAATCAAAATTTAGCTAACTAGGATTTAATTAACTACTCTTTTTTGAATTATTAAATATTCGAGCTATTTTTTCAAGATCAATTTTAGGATAATAAGGATATTATGATATTCGAAATATACTTCATTAATTAAATTACCCTTATTCAAATATGGGAATTTAAATCTTGTGAGAACTTGGACAAAAATGTAAACTCATTCGGGAATCGAACCCGCGCTCCCCAAGAGCCACGTCTAAAGCCA
>JAQIXA010003149.1:0-14923 GCA_034699045.1 Nanhermannia cf. coronata Gr-Ori-00579
CATTATGTATGAGAAAAGGGGTCATATTACATTTTAAAGATGTCGAAAATGACTTAATTTTAATGTCATTCCTACTTTGGTTGAATTTACCCCTATATTTTACCAAGATGTCTTTAGTTAGATTAGGTTAGGATTTACAAAATTTATGTTAATTTCATACATTGGTAAAGTTTGACCAAAAATATAGGGGTAAATCCAACCAAAATAGAGATGAGAATTCAGAGCCGTTAAAAATTGTCCTCTTTCCAATACTTATTAATATGTACATGGCGAGAATGGAAAATTCAGACCTCTAGATCGAGTTATTAAAGTGTTTTATTAATTAAAGTCTTAAAACTTGACTGAATTACCTACTATTCTTACCATTAGAGAACAAGAAAATTGAATCTACAATATGAAATTTCTCACAATTTCTCAAACTAATCTAAAGAATGGCCATAAGGCCCATTTTTTTCCAATATCTTTTTAGCAGTAGGTATATGTAGTATGTAGGTGTATAAATACAGAATAATTGAAAAGTTTGTAAAATTGCAATTTTATTATCCAAGTTTTTAGAAAATAGTAGATGACCAAAGATATATCCTTGAATATCTAATTAGATGGTATTCTTATCTCAATTTTGAAATCCTAGATTTCGCAAAGTAGTAAAATACACAGATGGAAACTAGGATTTCAAATTAAAAATTGTTACAAGAATTTTTCAATTTGTATGTAGTGTATGTAGCACTAATATTGTTGTCAACTGGAAACTGAAAACTTAAAAATGTTCGATTTTTACACCAAATTCAAATAGGCAAATTTGAAGCTAATTAATTAATTACTTTTAAAGATGCATCTCTCATCACTCAATCAATATTTTTTTTTAAATTCATTTTTAGCAAAAAAAAGCCAGTATTTATAAATTTTTGATCGGTCATGTCATTTGTGAAGAAACTTCAAAAAAAGAAATAAATCGAGTGCTATTCAACTTTCCTTGCATTTAGGATTAGTCTGTAAGTTTGTCTATTTGTTTGTCCATATCAAAAAATATTAAACCTATTTGGTTTGTCATAAATTTGGTATATAGAACTTAGAACCCTTATATGGTTTAGTTGTGCCTTTTCCACAAAAAACTATGTACCCTTTAATGGTCCACATGCTTATCAAATTGGAAAAAATCACAAAGGAGATATACCTAAGTAGCCCTATAAAAAATCGGTGGTGATAGGGGGGCCCAGAATTTGTGCATAGGAAAAGCCAATATTTTGTTCACAGGTTTTGTAATGTTATATCGACGCAAATTTTAGCCAAAACTCGACTTTGATAATCATTTTGGCAAATTCCGATGCAAATAGCTCCAAAACTGAAGCGGGAATATTCAAAAATCATCAAAAAACTGACTGAAATAGTGAAATACAAGGATTTTTGATGATTTTCGAATATTCCCGCTTCAGTTTTGGAGCGGTTTTCAGCGGAATTTACCAAAATGAATATCAAAATCGAGTTTTGGGCTAAAATTTGCGTCGATGTAGCGTTACAAAAGCTAAGCTGTGAACAAGGCATTTCCTTTGTACATATCCCCTCTTTGACATCCGTTTAACCCAAAAACTAGGTAGTTATTTAAATCCTAGTTACTTTTATTTTTTTTATTTTTGAATTTTGTTTACAAAATTAGTTATCGAAAGAATGTGAGCACAAAAAAAGGTTCATTGTCTCGTCGATTTTCTGCTTTCTGCCAGCTAATACATTTTAAACGAGCTTATAAAAACCAGACGATAAATTTATCTGGATATTTCTGGAACATGGGAAATCAAAGCTATTTATTGATGCAATTGACACATATGCACTTGTAAATTTGTAGCCTGATATTCATAGGTAATTATGGCCTTTTATCGGTCTCATAAGTAAGTAAAATAAACTGAAAAAAAGTTCTAGTCTCCTGACATCCGATATAAACTCAATTATTAGAACATTAAAAGACGATTTAAATGTTATTCTTGACTCTTATGGGATTGCTTGATTAAATAAACAAAAGCTTGAGAATCAAAAAACTCATCAAATCCATTAAATTTGATACTTATAGGTTTATTTATAAGCTTGAAATCTGACCTTTATTTTACAGACATGGTACTTGTGCAAGTCCTTAAGCAGGCTGTCCTACTTTTAAAATCAAAATTTTTGAAAATTTTTCCAAAAACTTTTGCTAATAATTCAATTCCTGCTGAATATCAAAGACCTATTTTGAATTTTTGTCCAAATTTTGTAAACTTATAGACATAGATAGACATAGAATTCTGAAATTTGAAACCGGATATTAAATATGATAACCTTGACTTTAAATATGCCATTTTCTATAGATTTTAGGGTGATTTTTGAGGTTTTAAAACTATAAAAATGTATCTAAAGTAGTGCAAATTCTCCAGAAAATAGAAAAAGCCAGACAAGTTGCTATTTTAGCATAGTAAGTATAGGGTATTTTATGAGGGGATAATTAAAATATTTCTCTAGAGTGTAAAAATGAAACGTTTTTCAGACTGACTGCTGTAGGATTCTTAGAATTCTTGAGACATTTTTGAGGAGACAGTCTTGTGGTAATTTTCCACTTCCACATCATTTCTCTAGTACCTAATATCCCTACTACTATTACCCTTGTAATTTATAATAAAATCCAGCTGGATTGTAATCGATTGTCGATTATCGAATGTCAAATCCAATTTAAATCATTAAAAAACATATTAAAAAAATGATATTTGAGATCTATAATAAGTTATAGATGCAGCCTGCACAAGTAATTCAGGATTTTTTTTTAAAATTATGCAAACTTAATGGGATATCTTTAGACCTAACCTAACCTAACATTGTCTACTAAATCCAAATTGATTTGACATGTATATTAAGCCAAATATTAAGCCAAAATGTCAAAGTAAAGGTCATCTTTTAAATGCAAATTTAGGTCAGAATTTGCTATTTTTGCCTAAAAAGTCTATTTTACTCGTAGTTGATGTAGAGGTCTGAAATTTCTCTTGTAAATCTACAGAATAAAAGAAACTACAATATGAAATTTCTCATAATTTCTCAAGAAATTTCGAATCTTAAGAATAGCCATAAGGCCCCTTTTATAACTTCAAATATCATTTTTAGTCTAACATCAGTACCCTACGCATAGTAAGTGTATAAATACAGAATAATTGAAAAGTTTGCAAAATTGTAATTTTATTACATATTACATATAAGTTTTTAGAAAATTGCACATGACCAAAAAAGTATATATCCTAGAATAATAAGATGGTATTCTTATTTCATATTGAAATCCTAGATTTCGCAGAGTTAAAATGGACCAAAACTAGGATTTAAAATTAAATTTTTTTTACAAGAATATTTAGAATTACTGACAAAAATGTCATAGTTAAAACTGGAAACTTAAAAATGTTTAAATTTTACACCAAATTTATTCAAATTGGCAATTTGAAGCTTATTAATTACCTTTAAAGATGCTTCAGGCCGAATAATGCTAATTTCTTCCAATTCTAAATCATTTTCTAGAGTTTTAGCTATGGATTTGACAGTTCTTTCAAATGAAAATTTAGACCAGAATTTGCTATTTTTTGCCGTAAATAGCCTATTTAGTTGACCTAGAGGTCTGAAATTTCTAGTGTTGTAAATCTACAAAATAAAAGAATCTGCAGAAAAAAAGACAAAAAACCAATATTTTAGAGCTTTTTAAAACAAATACGGTTAACTCAAGAGTAATTTTGGACAAATTTACGACCTTGGATTGATCAATTTGACCTTAAAAATTTCCTATACATGTACTATGTACCTACTTAAACTTGTAAGTACTCGTATCTACAGATATTAATCGAAATGCCAAATAAAGTCAAGAAAGTTTGGTTTCATTTCATTCTCATATTTGATTAAATCTAACATAATGCAATTTCCCTATCTTTGCATCAGCAAAAGGCTAAATAGTTATATCTATCGATAAATCAAAGTCTACTAATTAATTACACCAAATCGATAAAACTCAAATTTGCAAAATACATTATGTAATGTAAGTACTATGAGCTTCACTTTTTTTGCAAAATTTTGCAAAAAGTTTTTTCAAGAATTTTCAAGAATTTTTATGACTTGATGCTTTCCAGCTCTTTGGAATTTTATATTTTGTAGTGTCCTCCATATCCAATACTATAAGTACCAGTATTAGTACTATTGTACTAGTAAGGACTTTTTGGCTGACTTTCAAATTACATAGTACTCGTACATAGGCATCCTTGTTTCAAAAATTTGCAAATTCGCAATGTGAAACTTTAATTTGTAATTTGTACTTAAGAATATAATTATAATAGGTACAATAATATGCTTTTATATAAGTGTAAATCAAATTACAAATTCCACAGTCAAACTACGCAGTAGACGTATCGCAATTAAATTATACAATTACAATTACAATTATCTAAAAATATGAGAAATATTTATAAAATGAGAGTTTAAAAGGCATCTTGAAACCATCCGAAAAGCTCAAAAAAATTAATCACAATTTCAATGTTAAATTCCATTTAAAATTTTTTATATGAAATTTTGGTTTTATAATTGTTAATAGATAATAGTCAAACCTTCTTCATTTCTAATTTGTGCAATTTTTTTAACAGATTGATTTCAATACTCTGATGAGATATTTAACTTTTAATTTACTAAGTTCTATACTATAGAACTTATTCTTAGTATCTACTATACTATAATAGATAGATACTTATAATTGCTCTGTTAGATCATTTCTTTCAAAATTTCAAAAATAATCTCAGTTTTAGATGGTTTTTTTTTGCAAAAATCCGAGTTTTCGAGCTAAAGGCTTAAGACCTTTGCATATTAACCTCATATAAAGGCCCATTAAAACCCGAAGATATCCTTTGAGGTATTTGAAATAATGTCGGCTTTCTAGATTCCTCTATCATTTGAGTTGAAATGGAAATTTTAGCAGACAGAATCTCAAGGTTTTATGGTACATTTAATTTAATTAACAAGTATTAAGTATACTTGAGCTAATCAAATAGGAAATTGAATTAATCAAGAAATTTGCAAAAAAAATGTATAAAATTAGAGTTTAAAAGGTTTTTTTTATCTTATCAAAAACTTTGTCATTTTTTGCTCTCATTTTGCTCAACATACTGATATGATATTTCTAATGAACCTGAAGATAGAAGATATTTAAAGAGCTGAACTTTTGACCTGAATTTATCAAAAGGTCATTAAATTCCCAACCCAACGTTTGTACTCAAAGTGACGAAATAGATATTAAAAGAACTTTGACTTTTCTTATCAATTTTTATCATTCATATCAGCATATCCTATACAGTATGAATAATTTTTAGTAAATTTGGCCATTTTTGATTGACAAATAAAGTCAAATCTAAACTACAAGTTCTTCAAATTCTAAATCAGATTGTCAAAGTTCATGTGGAGCTTTTTGGCTCCAAATTTCTTGACATTTCCTCAGATAAATGTACTCGTAATGGCAGATTTGTAATTAAAATCTATAAATAATCCATTCATTAAGTATCTTATTTTATGAAATCAAGCAAATTTCATAATCAATTTTTTTTGAAAAATGACAAGAAATGCTCATATGGGTTGTTTGGACTTTCTCAAAAAATTTCAAAAATCAAAATTTTGCAAAAATCGGTTTAAATTGACTAATTTAGGTTATCTAATTTCTAATAAATCTGTTCCAATTCATCTCATCTAATGTTTTGAATATTTTTGCTCGAAATGTGTAAATTTAATTCAAAATGCTTTCAAAGTTTTACAAAAATTCAGCCTCATTTTCTATCGAATATCTTCAGAATATTTGCTGAGGATTTCTAGTTTCTAGGGAGGGTTTCTGGAGTATATATGAGATTTAATATGCAAAGGCCTGAAAAACCGAAAACCATTCTGGACATTTTTGAAAGATTTTTTCAAAATTTTCGTCAAAATCGAGCAAATTCTTGTAGTTCTAGTTGAGAAAAAATACTGTCTTATGATTTAGATTAATTTTTCTCTTGACTAATAATGAATATTTCGTACCTCTAGGTCAAATTGTCAACAAATTTTCAAAATTTATCCAAAAATCTTGAAAAATTGGATCGTTCATGGTATTTTAAGTATCAAAAAGATTTCTAGAGATCATACCATTTCTTAAAATGCAAGTTTTCTTAATAAAACATGAAATTTTTGAGCAAAAAATGTGAGCCAAAATTTAAAATTCTAAGAAAATATGGTAAACTGACCAAATTTTGACCAAAGGTTTTTAGCCTTTCCATGTTAAAACCCATATAAAGGCCAGAAAGCCCATTATAACCAGAAGATATCCTTTTGATCAGATTTTTCTTGTACCAAAAAAGTCAATATATTGCAAAATTGGCATACATGAACATGTATGTATACTGAAGTAGATACCATATTTGCAATTATGAAATATTCATGTGTTTTGCATCAGAATCAGATTGATCGATTTTCTATAAAATATAAAACAAAATGTTTTTTATCATATATGTTCAACATACTTTTTAGTATTTTTGCATGTTTTGCCTGCCTAATGAATCTAATCAAAAATTTCTGTAAATTTGAGTACTCGTATAGTAATACGAGAACTACGTTGTAAATTATTAATAAGGCGATTACTTCTACTTTCTTTACCTTATACATTTAGATACTACTAATATACCAAATAGTATACGATCTACCTAGGTTTAAAATCATTTATAAGAGTCATATGATTGTTATGATTATGATTTTGAGTATTTATATAAGAAATACATACTACTAATAACTGTAGTAGTAGTAGTACTACTACCTAGTTAATGAAATAGTTTGCCAAAAAAATCATAAAAATAGTGTAGGTTATAATGACGTCAAATGAGGGACAGTACAGAAGTGAACAAAATGCGAATTACGGTTGGTCCTGGACAAGAAAAGATTTCACAAGATTCACATTCACACAAGTTAGGAAAGTAAAGTCGCAAAAGATTTCATTCATACTCGAATACTACTATAATAGAATTGACCAAAATGTCAAAAAGGTCATATGTCAAATTATCAAAATGTCAAAAATGTCTATATTTTAACATTCTAAAATCGTTAAAAAGCTTTTGGTTAACAAAATATAAAGCTTTAATTGATGGGTCAAATTCTGAAAAGTTATTTGGGTCAAATCTTTAAGATTTTAAACACCTAGAGGTTGACCTAGAGGTCCCTATTTATGCAAAAATAAAGGATATCTTAGGGTTATAATGGGCTTTCTGGCTTTTATATGAGATTTAACATGGTAAAAGCCTGAAAATTCTTTTTGAAAATCATAACTTAAGATTACCCTACAAGATTTAATCTATTATTTTAAAAAATTTTGCTCAAAATTTACAAATTTTGGGAAAAATGGAGTCATATTAGAAGCAAAATTTTCAAAAAAAATGTCAACCTAAAATATCTTTTCGAATATTTCCAGAGATATTTTGCAAGTTTCTTGAAATTTTTGGAAATTAAAAAAAAATTGTTTCATAAAGTCATTTACCTAGCCTATTCTAAATAGAAATTTTGTAAAATTTATTTTCAAGTTCTGTAGGCAATTTTTTAATCAAAGTTTGACAATTTTCTAATTTGATAATGTGTATTGTGACTAAATGTACGAAAATCGAGTATATTTATACCTAAATCCTTATAATCCTATACAATATTTCGTATAGGTAACTATAAAAATGAAAATATTTTGGCTATTGTCCCTTAGTACTATTACAGACTATATTTGGGAGCCAAAAAAACTCGGATATCTGTACTTACAAGTAAGTACGAGTATTATGCAATTTTACATAAAAAGTATAAAAAGTCAAGGTAGTATTAAGTGCACATGTTGAGTGCTTTATTTATATTTGCACTTTTTCTCACTAACCCGAATTGTACATTTTTTTTGTACTTGAAGTCTGTAATGGTAGTTATATTTAAATTTAAAAATGACTTACGTCATATACTGTCACTTACTTTATACAGAATACTCACTGTATTGAATGTAGTACTGTAGTGTGATCTTATGGAAAGTTTGGACTTGAATTTGGCTTGAGTTTGATTGATCTTTATCTCTACCTTAAGATTTGAGATCTGAGGTTTTTTTTGATGTAATTTTATATCTTGAATCTTGAGAGATACTCATTTTATGACTTTTTTTGAGGATTCATGGTCTTATAACTTATACTTATACCAGGGGTAAGATTGCAATTAAGATCTGAGAAAAGTAGTTTTTAAATCAAAATCATATGAAAATATAACAAGGCAAAGGCCAAGGACTAGGAGCAGTTTTTAGCTCGGTTTCCGAGCTATAGACTTTTAGAATTTTGTCGTAAATGTCGTTTTAAAAATGAAAAAAAGTAGCAGCGATTCCAATCTACAAAATCCTACCATTACAATCCTACCATTTTTTAAAGCATAAAATTTAAACTTTTCATTATTTATCCACAGATTAAAGGTTTTTCAAGTAAGTTGCTTTTTGTAGTATTTTATATTCGTAATTCTTATAAGAACTCGTGTAAAATGGATATTAATCAAAATTTTGTAAATTTCTGAATCTACATATTGACATAGAGGTCTAAAATTCTCTGAAAATTTTAAATAAATGATGTACCTAAAAAAAGATCAAAAGATTTAAAATTTGACTGAAATTTTGAGTATTTTGAATTATCCTAGAGGTCTGAAACCCTCATGATGTTTCAGATACATAGTACTTTTATAAATCAAAAATATAATTGCATAATACGAGTATAATGGTCGATACTTGAGTAATCATTCAGTCGTTATCGATTTTCGAAAATTTCGTAAAAAATTGAAAATTGCGTTCTAAAATATGTTCAATGTCAAATTGTATGCAAATGCATCTTTTTCTCACGTTTTACTATCAAATAATTTGTAGATAGTAAAAGCTTACTTTTAGGCCAAAATGTTCTACCCAAAATATAAATAAACCATAGGGCTCTTACAATACTATAAATGCATTTCTATTCAAATACTAGTACTACAGTATAGCAAGGTACCTACTTAAATTATATGTATGAGTATATTTAAGGTATATCTATGGTCTTTTTTGGCGTCTCAAATAAAGTCCGACCTAATCCGAAAAATATTCGCAAAGTTTCGAAATTTGAGCTGGTGGGTGTTTTTCGGGTCGGGGATGACATTTGCCATTTTCCCATAAGAGCCCATGTTAAACCCTCAGATACATTTCGGCAAAATCCGGCAAAAATTTCGTTATATTTCGGAAAATTTCTATCTTATAGGCTATACTGTATATCGATTACCCTGTATATAATGTAGTACTATAGTATACAGGATATACCCATATAAAACCCCGTAAGAAAAAAGGCAATATATACATTAGACTCGAGCTATTTGTACACACAGTATCAAATCTGGATCACAACCGCGTTTTTCTTAGCCCCAAAAAGTACTCTAAAATCACAAAAAATCACTTGATTTTTCAACTTGTAATCACTTTATTAAAGTAATTAATAAGAATTTTGTAATTATATCAGCCGTAATCGGGTATGACCTACACTAGTAGTTCAGGTCATTCGCAAAATTTCGACAAAAATATCAAAAAAATCAAAAGAAAAAGTCAAAACTCATCACCCAATACCACCCACTTGAACTATCATCAGAATTCCACAATAACGGCTAGTAATAATTTACTCAATTCAATTTTTAATTATTCTCAAACATATTTAGACACAAGATCCTCGTCTAGTAAGACATTAAGGTCACAATTGACTCATTTAAAAGCAAAAAAATCGACACTCTATAGTAAAAAAGAGCATTTACCATCAATTTCTAGTTAATTTTTCGAAATTTTTTAGTTTAAAATTGTATAATTTACATAAAAGTTGTAGGTTTTGAGAAAAAAGTGAAAGTTTTTTATAGTTTTTTGGACATTTGGTTGAGAAAACGTGACATTTGGAAGGGATTTTGATTTGCGTATTTTCTTTTACAACTCGTGGATTTTTCGATCGATATTTTACTATAAAAACATTATACCTTAGCTAGACTTACGAGTACCTAGTGGACTTATCAATGGATAAGAAAAATATTCACGATATTTTGAATTCGGCTGAAAAACCGCCACCATACACGAGCAGGTTGACGATCCCAGGGGTCAATTCAGGTGACCTGAATGAAGATGGACTAAATTCTGCCAACACCAATGGGATCAGTATGATGAGGGAAATACCTTCTGATGCGAATTTCCTATCTGTTTCCGGTAAGTTTAGTCAAAAAAAATTGTCAAAATTTGCTAAATTTTTGTTAAAAATTGAATTTTGTAAATGATTCAAAAATTACTTTAGGGAGGCAATAACTGTTAGAAAATAAGATTTGGTTCAAATTTGCCAATTTGAATAAATATGGTGTAAAAATTCAGTTTTTATATTTACAGATAGTGAGTAATAGTACCCTACCCTAATAATGAAGTTTCTTATACTATAAGTAGGCAATCTAAATGACATAAATACAAAAAAAATTAGAATCAAACATTAATTCATCTCTGAAAATCTGAATTTCGTTTCATTTTTTTCTAGTTTTTGATGTAAAAATGATTGAAATTAGGCTTTAAAATTATGAAAAATTCAATAAAGATGTAAATAGAATATATTTAGGGCACAATTGAAATTTATTCAGCTCTGAAAATCAGAATTTCGGCTCATTTTTTCATAATTTTGTTTGTAAATCTGCCAAAGCCCTGATATTTTCTATGTGATATGATATAGAGCTAATAAAATATTATGGAAAATTCTGTAGGTATTAGAGTGTTTAAATATTAGATTTACAAAATTTAAAAACTTTTCAGGTGATGGAAATGGCCATGGTGGAGAACTTGGTTCAGGACCTGTAGGAGCATCCGAGGAAATGGGCTGGAACAGCAAAACACATTTTTTACTCTCGGTTGTCGGCTATTCTGTCGGTCTTGGAAATATATGGAGATTTCCTTACTTATGTCGTAAGAAAAATTATTTTTTTCAACTCTTAAGCTTTAAAAGATGGCAAATTTCACAAAATTTTACGAAATTTCGAGTAATTTTGAAAAATTTCAAGAAATTTTAAGCGTTATTTTGCATAGTAAATTGAAATTTACCGGTTTTTTTCTTTATTTCAGAACAAAATGGGGGTGGTAAGTTGAAATATTTACAAAAATTTCTTGGGCTTAAGCTTAGCTTTCAAACATGCTTATATGCTTATATCTGTAGATTGCTGTAAATATAAAGGATCTATTCGGTTTACAAGCTATTATAACCCAAAGATATCCTTTATGCATAAAATTTATCGATTTTATAGCCTGATATCAACGACATTTCACTATTAAATATGGCTAGACACTTTGGATCAGATTTCAAAGAACTCTAAAAAATTGTCTTTAAAATAAAGTACCCACATCAAATAGGGTTTATAACTTTTGGTTTAAAGTCCAACTTTGTAACTTGTAGACCATTTTCTTAGAAATCAAAATACATCAAAATAATTGCCAGTACTTTGACTTTGTATACATGTATACATGTATCTGTACTACTAATATTGCCATTTGAAAAAGCTTAAAAAGTACAAAAAAGAGTTTGATTTGACCTTGGGCAGAAAAATGTCAAATCAAATGGACTTTTTTTTGCCTTTATAGTATTGGTACATTTCCATTCTGGAATTCTTAGAAATTTTGCAAAAAAAATTGACACATATTTTCAATAGTACTCATCATTCATAAGAAAAGGTCATAAAATATTTACTACTGATTGAATAGGACTTTTTTACTATCATCAAATAGCACCACAATTACAATGTCAAAGTGTCAAAATTTCATAAAAATGATCTAAAATTGCTTTAAAAAATCCAAAAAAAGCTATAAAAGACCTAATGTATCTCGAAATATCCAAAATCTGGTATCTTAATGGTATACAATTGGCTACAATATTCAAAATTTGGAAAATTTTAACAAAATTTTTGAAATTTTCGAGTTTTTACAAGTTTTTTGAAGCTATTTCCATATGGTTCTGTTATAATCTCACCCCTATTTTGGTTGAATTTACCCCTTTATTTTGGGTCTAACTTTACCCCTGTATGAAATTAACCCAAAATTATGTAGATCCTAACCTAACATAACTTTAACTAACTTAAACTTAACTAAAAAAATTTTGTGTTTATTTCATACGCACGCAGAGGTAAAGTTAGACCTAAAATATAGGGGTAAATTCAACCAAAATAGGGACAAAATTAAACTTAAATCTTCATATACCTACTCCATAGTATTTTGAACAAAGGACAATTAAGGATTATTGTAAAAAAAAGCATTGTTATAGATTAGATAGTATATGAATCGAAAATAATTGAGAAATTCAATTTCAATAAATAACATGAACTTTCAAGACCTCAGAATTATTGTAAACTAAAACAAACCATATAATATAATTGTGTAGTTCATTAGGTCGACATCGTAAAATTAAAAAGTAAAAATCGAGTCTGGAAATTTTTAGAAATTTACATTTGTATTTTATGATACCATATGTTTGATAGTTAAACCTGTAGTTTTGGCATATAAGCTAAAAATTTGGCAAAAAAAAATCTCAAAAGATCCTTATACAAGTTGAAGTATACTATGTATGTAGTGAGAGCAAGTTACATAAATTTATTTTTAGAAATATGCTAAAATCCCATAAGAAATTGCAAAAAAAAAATCTCTATACTTTAGATAGGGATTATATAAGTACGAGTACTTGTGTATTTAAAAAACAACTTCCGTTTTCAAACTCAAAGTTCAGACTCAAGAATTTAGAAATGATCGAAATAGTTCTAATTTTAGTGTAAAAAGTAACCTTTAAATTTGATTCATAAATTCATAAATAATATACGAACATGGGTCTTATTAAGACCTATATATGTTCTCAGATAGTAGTATTCTTATCTCAATTTTTAATTTGAAATCCTAGCTTTCGTCCAGATGATTATAATTCCTTTTGTGAAATCTAGGATTTCGAAATTTTTCCAGATTCCAGATTCCAAGAGCTAGTTTTTGTATCTCTTTTTCTACTTAAAACCAATATTGACAATCTATCAATCTTATGTATTTCTTATGGCTTATGAACTTATGGCTAATTTGAAATCCTAGCTTTCGTCCAAATGACTATGATCGCTTTTATGAAATCTAGGATTTCAAAATTGTAATTGAGATAAGAATACAAGTGTAAATAATTGAAAGAATCAGTTTTTGAGAAATTCAAGGTCATAAACTCCTTGACAATTCACTTTTCGAAGGAATTTTACAAAAGTTTAGAATTTTTATGTAAACTTCCGGTAACCTAGAGGTCTGAAATTTATGTGAAAGTCTAATTATACGAATTTAAGAGGTTATAATTGTCAATTTTTCTAACATTTACTAGTGTAAAAATATGATTTAAAAAAAAATAAATCTCAATGGAGTAAAAGCCATTGAGATTTTTTTAAAGCTGAATTTTGTTCAAAATTTAAAAAAGATGACAAACAAATCCTTAATTAACTATTTATTTTTGACTGATTCATAGTTCGATTCGATTTATAAATGACTTACATATAAGTTTAATTTTATCCCTATTTTTGTTGAATTTACCTCTATATTTTTGGTCTACTTTACCCCTGCGCGCGTATGAAGTTAACCCAATTTTTTTAGTTTAATTTACTTTAGGTTAGTAATTTAAAAATTTTTGGACTAATTTCATACAAGGATAGACCAAAAATATAAGGGTAAATTCAACCAAAATAGGGATGAGATTAAATGGAAATCTTTTTATTAGAAAAATACACTATTAGATCTCTATAAGGTACCATTTATGTAAAGTTGGAACCGTAAAAGTGACCTTATAAAGAGTATATTCTGTAGGTCATTATAATCTATACCTCATTATAAAGTCACTTTTTTTGCAAAAAAAACTTGAATAATAATGTCAATGTCTGAAATGATTTGAAATTTTCTAAAGATTTTGTTTATGACATATTTTTGCAAACATTTTAGCTCGCATATCAGTCTAATATAGAAGCTTATTAAAGTAGATCAAAGCATAACTTGCGAGTATAATCGAGTTGTAAACTTGAACAAGTTTTGTTGATGATCAAAACGATTTTTTAACAAAATTTGCAAACTTAAACATATGTAATTCCAAGTACATAAATCGATCTAAAAATAAACAAAAATTTGACACAAAAGTTCAATCAAGTGAACTTAATCTTAATTTAAAAGCAAATTCAAATGCAATTATTTAAAGTTAAGCTGTTCCTATTATACTGACATACATTTGTAAAAGGGGCCTGCAATTTCCACAATATTTCAAAATGGTTGAATAAAGGCTCATATGGTTTGAATAAAGGCTCAAAATTTATTCAAAATCCATAAGAATTTGCTATGAAAAATAAGGGTCTTTTAAAGGTCAAATCTGTAAAAACATAGCAATAAATGGTCCATTTTATAACAAACAAGCCCAATTATTTCAAAAAGTATCTTGTAAATTGTGAACTAAAGTTTAAGGATTATTTCACAGCTCAAAGCATGCAATTTGCGTGCTTCAAAATTATAAGAATATAACAAAATCATATACAAAATTTATCGATATTTCATTCGAATTGAAACTCAAGTTTTTTGAAGGCAAAAAACTTTTATCTCACTTTTCTTTCAATTTCTCTATAAATTAGGCAATCGGATATGGATAATATAATGGTCTTTTTTTATGATCTTTTTCTTGTCCTGGAATGTTATATATCTTTGTATATCACTTTAAGTCATATATTTCTTGAGTAATAAATGCTTATATAATAGTACTCTAATATAAGATAGGTATAGTAGGATTTGTAAATATTTGAGATTTTTGAATGAATGAACTGGAAATGCGTATTTTTCGCATTCATTTGAACCCTTTTTAAATTT
>JAQIXA010003150.1:0-14919 GCA_034699045.1 Nanhermannia cf. coronata Gr-Ori-00579
TCCTACCGACCGAAATCCTACCTAAACCAAAATCCAAAATTTTGTCAAAATTCTCAACTTTTGAGATTTTTAATATGAAATTTTTTTGACAAAATTGACGAGAATTGGTCTAAAATAGTTAAAAAAATTTTCTTAAAAATCGTTTATTGGTGATATATTTGTATAAATCAGTGCCATTTTCGAAAAAAACCTCAAGGCTGGAAATTTTGACTAAATTTTGTCTAAATCTGAGCAATTCTCGTCAATTTTGTCAAAAATTGCATATTAAAAATCTCATAAGTTGATAATTTTGACAAAACTTTGGATTTTGGTTTAGGTAGGATTTCGGTCGGTAGGATTTTGGGAGGTAGGATTTTGGCAGATAGGATTTTGTCCGCGACCCTATATTTTCTATAAGTATCTGGTATCCTACAGCCTACATATTTAAGTATTCATCCGTATTTATAAAAAATCCGTTAAAAATCTCAACTACTAACTACGTATACCTACTACTGATATATACGGTCCATTCACAAATATTGCAATAAAAATATCAAATTACATCCTTACTATCTATCAGTTATCTGTTGTACTTATTGACCACAAAACCTAGTACTCGTAGTTATAGGTATAATGTATATCAAAATGTTGCTGTCACAAAAATTTAATTAGGAATTGTACCGCAGTTACAAATTCAATCGAAATTTTTCAAAATTTAGAAATGGAATTTTTATATCCAGTATGGAAAGGATCAACATATATACCTAAGTATTTGGGATAGAATGTCCTCCTGTTGTATACAGTAAGATAAGAGAATGTTGCAGTCACATAAAATGACAAAATGTTGAAGCTAATTATTTCAATTGATAAGCATCATGCTTATCATACAATGGTAGGTCTTATCTCAACATTAATTAGAATCTAAAAATATGTAAAAACCTATATATAAATAAGTATGTTGTAGATTTCTGGCCAGGCAAATTGACCTAAACTAGTCGTCAGTCAGTTAGCAGTATCATTAATACGGATAGATTTGATTTATCAGGAGTATATAAGAAAACAAGTATCAAGTAAAGTAAAAAGTATCGTATTAAATGGATTATGTATTATATTATGATACTTTTTCCAAAAACATAAATTGTAAAAGTCAATATCTTAAGTCGTTGAAAGAGTCTCGAGTATCAAATTACATATTTAAAAAAGATCTAGACTAGATAGATAGATAGATACTCGACTAAAAAAGTATCAAGTCTATTTTTTTTACAAATAAAACTGAATAGACCGTATTCAAAATCAAATTTGGGATCTTTTTATTGTCATCTGAAATTCTGAATTCTGAGTAATATCAGTATTATATTATGGTACATAAGTAAGTACATAGCTATAGCACTTTATTTAGGTATTTTAATAATTATAATTTTAAAACTTACGAATAAAATGCATAAATGAACGGGTTGATCGAGCTATTTGACCATCCTGAAATTAAAAAAAATTTATTAGACCATAAAAAGCATAAGATTTATAAGTTTTTTTTTCCATTTTATTGAAATATTCTATTTAAAAATATAAGTAGGCCTTCTGCAAATGTAAATCTTATTTTAGATAATTATGACTTTTTCTAGAAAAAAAAACTTTGAATCTACTTATACCTATGAATCTGAATATTATACTATTATACTTTAATAGTATAATAGAAGACTTTAAAGACTTTCAAGTTTAGTAGTAAGGTATGTTTATGTAATAAATATTGCATAATTATATAACTTTAAAAGATAAGTTAGGAATATGAGTTACACATGTAATAGGTAGTAGTAGGGTATCTACAATATAAATAATAGCAGTAATTTTGATTTTATGTAGGCCTTTGAAAATTAATGAGATTGAAAAACTTTTCTTCAAAATTTCAAGTAATTAGTAATTACTTACTTACTTGGTTATTTAAGAATAAGACACGAGCTAGTCGTATACAGGGTGTCTCATAAATATCGACTCATTTGACACTTTTTCAAAATTATAACACAAAATCAGTTAAATTTGGCATTTCCCATTTCTTTTTGTAGGCATAAAAATAGGCTAAATTTTTAAAGTTTTTTTTAAAAAAAATGAAATATATTTGAAATACCTTGTATATCGACTATCGACCTATCAGTAGTAGGACTACCTACTATAATTTCTAATAAGACTCCGATTAGTCTCCTAAATATCTATCAATGCAATGGTAAAATCCCATATGAGCTTGTCTTTCAAATATTTTGTGAATAATTTACTTTGTAGCTCGCATATTCTTACAGATATTTAAAATTCAAACCAAAAATACGCTTAAAACTGAGTAATTTCTATAAAATTTCGATAAAATTTTGAAAAATTGACAACTTTTCAAGTACCTAGAACCTATTGCCTATTATGGGTATATGCGAGTAGTTTCAGGATATTTCTAAAATTTTCAGATCATTTTAAAATAATTAGATTAGACTGTTATTTCAATGAAAAAAGTTAAATTTTTACTATCTTATTTAACATGATTAAATTTAGATTTTAGATTATCCAAGTATACTCGTAAATAAAATAAGTAAAGTAGAAAACGCATAAATCTCGGATTTTGTGACTCAGACTCAAAATAGTAATTAAAAAGCTTCGTAATGATTTTCTTAAGATATCTCTAGAGAGGTAATTAATTTTGGAAATTACCAAATTTTGCACTATATAATTCCTAGTGTATCTAAGTATGTATTAGTTATTTTATCATTAAAAGGCTATGCATTAAGGTATCTGAGTCTGAACTTACCTAGCCAAATTAGGCCATCGTAGATTTCAATCGGGACATGAAATGTTTCGATAAATGGACTCATTATGTAGACGATAAACTGCAAAATAAATTAACCAAAATTTCATTATTTTTACACGACATGCTGTTAGTCACTAGTAGGTATCATATCACGGTGCTAATGGCAATAATACACTCGATAGAGCCAAATTTCTCTATAAGAACTCATTTCATTTACATTTAAGTATTGATTTTAGTCAAAATTTAGTCAAAAATTATCTATCGAACTGATTTATTACACTCTTTTCTAAGCCTTTAGAATTTTCCATATAAAGTTTTGATGTTTAGTAGAAAATTCGACTAATCGTGAATCTTAAATAGGTATATAATCTAAATCTACTAATCAAATAGAGATTTTTGTCGAAATTTTGACAAATTTTAAAATAGGTGGGATTCAAAAATTAGGTTTAAAAATAGTAATAAATTGAAAAATTTCGAATTTTTTCTAGAAACTTGAATGAAATTAGGAGTTTTTGAGGGAAATTTTCTGTTATTTCCGGGTAAGATAAGTGAATATTGTATAATATGTATCTTTATAAGTAGTTGGTACGTTATAGAGGTAGTAATGTATGAGCTTACAAAAGGAAGCCAGCAGCAAACAAAGCCAAAAATGATGAAGAAAAGTGTTTGTGCTGTTTTGGTCTCCCTTCTGAATGAGGCGATCCGGCCAGAGCCCGAGTTGAGATCTTTTGCGAAATATTTGAGGGACCCTCCAGAACTCAGCCTTGTCGTCGGCATCTTGATCTGAACTTTTGTCCCAGATGAGGACATGGACATGGACTCACCAAATTTACGGTTCTTCTGAGACAGGATTGAAGGTCTCTTTTCTACCTGACCATGACTATGACCATGACCTGGACCATGTCCAGAACTTGAAGAGGTTGACCCCGAAGAGTTGGTTTTGTTCAAATTATGATCATTTTTCCCACCTTCTTGAGATTTGTCCATGACCCTTTCCTCCTGCTGATCCTCACCTAGTTCTATACTCACTTTCTTGGACATTGACTCAACAGTCCAGATCCTTGGACCACCCAAAAGTCCATTTTGAGATCGAGGATTTCCTAACTGATCTGGAAATATGCAAAAATTTAAGATTTTATAAAAACTTTAGTTAGGGATAAAGATTGAACTCAAAATTTTTCTTTTTGTCTTAATTTGCAAGTTTAGGTATATCAGTATAAAGGTAAATATACTTTATAGAGAGATTTTGTCAACATTTTGGGCCAAATGTCAAAGTCATTGGTGTATCTCCCTCAGGGGTAAATAATTTCCTGATTTTTTTACCCAAAAGAAATACTTACTAATCTAGTACTAGTATCTACTAGTACTATAAAAGTATACAGTAAAATGAAATAAAATGCAAAATAAAATGTCATTATCAGTTGGGAACCCACAGGTACACAGAGTCTCTTTATCTTTATCTCTACTACTACTGGTATATACATACCTACCTATATATGAGCACGTATAAAGAGATTTTTTTTTAAATTGTATTTTTTACTTTTATAACCATTGACAGACCAAACGAGCAAAATAACACTTGGGTCTAATAAATTATTTTAAAAAATCTTTAAATTCCACTACATTTATTTTTAAAGGACTTATTAAATTGGGCAAAAAGATAGATACTTAATTGAGAAATACAGATAGTAAATACAGATTATTAAATTTAAATGATATCTTTGGGTTAAAATGAGTCTTCTAGTCCTTATAATAGGGTTTAATATAGGTAGTAAAGGCCTTAAATTAAAGCCGAATATATCCTTTGACTCTTTTATCTAGGTTTGTTCTGTATAGGACCTGAAATTCGTTTGAAAGTATTTTGGATCTTGAAAATTGGGTTCAAGAAACTTGGGTTTATGCTTAAAGGCTCATTATAACCGAAAATATCCTTTAAAATTTTGTAAATTTTGTAAAGTTTGGAACATTAAATCAATAATGCAAATAAATAAAAAGTAGGTATACGAGTAGGATACTTTAGCTTAAAAAAGAGGACTTTGAATGTAAAAAAAATATATTTTATGGTTATTTTAAGGGTTTTTTTTAGCCCAAGTGAATGGTTACTTTTTTGTCAAAAACAAAAACGTGGAGAAACAAATTGAATTATCGAAGCAGAAGTTTGAAAAAGAAATTGAAATCTGTGGAAGAAATTTCAATTCAATTTTTAATGATCTCCTCTACTATCTGTATAGCTAACAAGGAGGAAATACAGCTTGTATTTTTTTGATTTTCGAATTTTTGTATCTAAAAGACTAAAAGTCTAAAACCATATTAAAATTATGTCTGACACCGTAGTACAACTCACCTCTCAAAATTATCCATTCGAGATATCCATTAGAAACTTTTCGTGCCTAAACCTTTTGGATGGATTTTTAAGAAAAAAGCAAAATTTTCTGCAAATGCGCTCTTTACTACCGTAGTTTTTTTATGCCTTTTATGCATAAAAAACTACCTTATATTAGCAGAATATTTTGAATATTTTGCTTTTTCTAATTAACCATTAACCTTGTAAAAGCGTATAGGCCCACAAAGTTAATAATGGATATCTCGGGTAATTTTTGAGCAATTAGTTCTACCACGGTACCAGACATAGTTTTAGGATGATTTTGGTCGATTGAATGCAGAAATTAGAAAATCAAAAAAATACAGGCTGTAGTCTCCCCTTGTAAGTATCTTTAAACTTTTTCTTTGATTTCTCTAAAATATCGAGAGAGAGAAAAAAAACTTTACCCTTACTTACTTTATAGAGTTTTGGGTAAGTTGTAGTACTATGTATATGTACTATGTATTAGATACATAGTATATATAGTATTTATAGGTATAATTAAAGCTCTAGTCTATCTAATTATCAAGCCTTATAATTACCCAACTTATATAAACCAACTCTAATTTAAATGACACAAAGCTCACCAAAAATTTTATAATTCTTTGAAAAGTTTTAATTAAGCTGGAAAAACTTCAAAGAATTTGAAATGATGGGTAGTAGGTATGGTATGGAAATTTTTACCTGTAAAAATTCGAGCAGAATTGGCAGACTGAACTCGACGGACCCTTTGTTCAGGACTTTCGGTCGATATGTGATGATGACCTGAAGGGAAATTTCAAAAATAAACTTTCTATGTAATATAAAGTTATATACCTTCAAGTACTAGGATAAAATTGCATTAGAGCAAATATTGACAAAATTTGCTCAATCAATAGGAAATATCAAATATAAAAAAAAAAAGAATTTTTTTTACAATTTCTCTCGTTTTTACTATGATTGTATACCGACTGTTCCAAATTATAAATGCTATTAAAATTAGCTCAAAATATATATTTTGAACCCTATTTTGCATTTTAAAAATATTTTTAGGCTTATGACATGAGAAAAAATTTTGCGGTTTCTAGATTATTTTTTTTTCTCTGTTTAGAGCTTCATTATAATTAAGAAAAGTATTGAGATCTAGTGTCCATAATTTATATTTTGGGCTAATTATACTAGTAGCTTTTATAAGTTGGGTCAGTTGGTTTTTAGACCAATTTGGACCAATGTAGATGCTGTTCTATGTTCTAGAATATCATGAAAGAGGAGATGCTGATATTAAGGTTCAAAAAAGGTCACATATTATCATCAAGATCAAGTTAAAGAAAAATAGTCCTCGTTCAACTTAATAATGTACCTCCGAGATCGTGACTTTTAAAGTAAATTTAATAATATAATTTTACCTATAATTCCATCAAATTTTTCAAATTTTTAGAGCTTTTTACCCAGCTCTGTACAGATACTCTGTCCTACACGAGAATCCGCGAAATTTTTTTATAATAGACTCTAGTTTATACACACCCTAGCCTATATGGCCGAAGAAGCAATAGATTTGAGAAGTCATTCAAATATAAATTTCGAGCAATTATTAATTGGATATTATTTTTTATATAATTCTTGTTTTTGTTGTGATTCATGAGCTTTTTACCTAGCTCGGTCTTTTCTACTCGAAATTTGAGCCAGAAATGAAGTTCAGATTCAATTTTCCAGGCCTTTTATACCCAAAGCTCATCTGATTACAAGTGATAAAAATTATCAACTAATTTGCTTATCAATATCTAAATGTATTTACTTATTGAAAAAAATTAATAACTTAAGATTAGTAGGTATTTAAAAAGGTATGATTTATTACAGGTACCTAATTAATTTATTTTACATAAAAGATTATTTATTAAGGTCTAATCAATATACATACCTACACACACTATACTACTTACATTACTACTATACTTACATTAGATTAGATATACGAATATGTTATATATAGTGGTATTCAAATCTCAAATTTCGATTTTAAAATCCTAGATTCTGAGGTAGTGTTTCAACTTGAAAACATGAAATAAACTCTAGTTCTTATACAATATCAATTAATGTAGTTAGCTAATTAATTAATTATGAAATTATCAAAAAATTAATTCAATTGAACTAAAAAGCCAATTGCAATTTTGGTATTTAAAAAAACTAGCATAAATTACTATATTCTGTAATTATATTTTGCTAGGATTTTCTAGATTTTAAAAAGCAACATTTTGCTTTTTGGGGTTCCTAATTAAACTTTGTCATAAATAATTAGTGTCAAAACTTTTCAATTTTATGTAAAATCAAAATCTTTTGAATTTTTTTTAGGTGGACCATTCGAAAATATAATTTTCAACGCAAATGAAGCCTCAAATAGTATCAATTGTACTCGAAATTTAATGGCTAATAGAACCATGGAGGAAATGTCAAAATTGGCCAATGAATCTCAAAATTTTCGATCAAGTCGACAGAATAAAAAAATTATCAAAGAAAGTCGATTTGATGTCAATGTCTCTTTAAAAAATGTCCGAATTCGAAATTCAACTTTAAAAATTCATTTGACAGCAGCACTTAAAGATCTATATGGAGATTTTAAACCAATCTTAGCATATACAAATGTAGTTATAAAATATTTATTTTTTTTAACAATTATACTAATCCCATTGATGGCCTGGAAATACCTAAAAAGGTATAAAAACCAAGGGAAAGTTTTGAAAAAAGAGAAAATCCATCTAATATTCAATTTAGCTATTTTAGGGTTTCACATATTGTTATCGATTTTTGTGATTGGGTTCGATTGGATGGTTTTTTGGATTCAAAATAGTGCCAATGAATGGAATAAAGTTCAAAATAAAGGTCAAAATGGTAGTGACATGTTGAGTATTGAAGGGGATTTGATTTCAATTTTTGAATTTAAAGCTTATAATTTCAAGGAATCAAGAAATCATTCATTTATAAGGGTTTTTAATATCTCTTCGAAAGATTTTTCAAAATGTCTACCAAGTCCGAGAGAACCAGGTGGATATAGACAACTTTTCATCTTTGGTGGACTTTATTTTCTAGTTTTTGCTTTCATTTTTGTAGGCAAGTATTCACCAATCATGAAATTAAAAATTGTTCGGAAATTTTACCCGATTGAGCAAAACAATCATGGTAAAGAAATGGTCAAAAAATAATTCGAAGTCTTAAAAATATGACCTTAAAATGCTTCATAAAACGTTCAAAATGCATTTTACAAGTTTTGAAAACTTGTATACTTGTATGTATATGCACCCTACATATTACATATAAATATGTATGTAGATATCTGTGCTAGTTTAACTAGACTAGGACTTTGATACACTTGATTACTCCTATATTATTAAAAATTATTCAAAAAATTATGTATATTTAAAGTATATTGACCACAACAAGTCGTTTTAATAATTATTTTGATGTGTAATAAAAATACCCAACCGGAAGTTCAAGTACCCCACTATAATATCTAACTTATTATATTTATACATTTATCAATTTTAATTTTAAATTAAACTATTTCTATCTTATTATAACTATCTTGTGGGTTTTATTTATACACTAATTATACACTAATTAACTCTGATGAGTATTTTTGTGTAGATTTCATGTATATAGAAGGTAAATACTTATAATTTAGAATTAACTTTTTAAATTAAGACTGAATAAAATTATCGATACAAAAATTTAGAGTCATTTTCTTCTATTACCTACTTTGTATAAAGGAAATTGAAGTTGACTATTGAAACTATTGACTTTGCTCAACATTTATTTTGTAATTGTAACCTATATTGATAAATTATAAATAACAATTTTTGATATCAATTGCTACATATACTTATAAGTAGATACATACTTGTGAAATCTCGCAGTTTAAAGGATAAAATGGACTACAATTTCAGACAAAGTTTGAAACAATTTGCTCGACAATCGATTACAAAAGTGAGACCAAATAGTTTAAAAAATTCTCAAAAAGGTAAGCTAATATTTATAAAAGATAGTTTTACACAATAATACCTTTAAACCTCACCTAGATATGCGTATATAGGTACAATTGTAATTTTTAAATCTTGATATCTTGATATTTTTTGAATCTATAAGGTAGGTACTTACTCGGACAATTTTGTCTCACATGAACAGATAAATAATCAAAATTTTGACTATTTAAAAAAATTATAAGTATAGGTAGGCCTAGAGGTCTGAAATTCTGAAATGTGAGAACCTAGCAAAAGATTATATCAAGATAGAAGGAAAAGATCATTTTAGCTATACAATCCATTAAATATCATAAAAATTTTCGATTCAAGGCGTACTACTGACCTTAAGTACTGAACTGCAATAGTTTACATACAATTTTTCTCAAATTCCAATTGAAATTTGGAATTTTTTCAAGTTTTTTTTTAATCAATTTTAATAAAAATTTTGTCCAATTCAAAGGTCAAACTTACGCAGTTTAAAATTTTCAGAATTTTCTGAAATTTTCTGAACTCAATTTATTCCATTTATGACCTTATGAGATTCAACACATGCTAACTTATCAAGTTTTTACAGTCTTTTTGGATTCTTAAAATAATTTCTCTTGTTAAAATCCTGATTGTTATATAACAGTAGGTTATGTACAAGCTTGAATATAAAAAAAACTACAGATACTTATGCTAGAATCATTTTGAAACTTTTAGATCTCGAAGAAAGCCAGAAAATGCTCCCAAAATCTTGGAAAAAAGCAAAATGGAAAGAAATTTTGTACATTATAACCTTATGGAGTGGATCCTTCACAATTTCTTCAATCATATTTTTTGCTTTACTTTACCTACGATCAATTTTGAGTCTATTTTATTCATCAATAGTATCATTATCAATCTCCTTTATAATTTCATCAATTTTCGCATATAGTTTAAAATTTCGTTGTATTATGACATTATCTCTACCTCAATTAAGTTCTAAACAAGGCCGAATCATTTTACTGACTATAATTACAGGACTTTTAGTTGGAGGTCCTGTAGTAAATATAATAAGTAATAAAACTAAAGCATCGCAAATACTCAATTGTCTTACAAAAAAATTTGATTTTCAAAATAAAACTGATCAAAATGAACAAAATTTTTCATCTTTAAGATCCAAAAGAGAATTTGAATTTCATCATGGTGGTGTGATCACAATTTTTGAACCCGAGATTGACAAGAATTTGACACAAATTTATATTGAAACTAAAGAAAAATTTCAAGATTATGGACAATTTTTGAAAATTATTCAATTGGTTTTTAAAGTTTTGAGAATATTGATTATTTTGACTATTTTATTAATTCCTATACAGTCCTGGTTGTATTTAAGAAGGATACAAAAAACTGCAGGAGTTGAGGTCAAAAAGGTCAAATATAAGGAGATGAAGTCGGCAAAGAAAGATTTAAAATTTAATTTGGCACTTTTGACGTTTCATATTTTGCTCAGTTCTTCGGTTATTGGATTTGACTGGCTGGTAAAAAAATCAACCAACAAGGGGACAGACCAATCTGTATCCAATCTGTATCCTTGATGTGTGAAATATCAGTATAGTGCCAAAAAATCAAAACCAAAAGCATAAAAAGCCAATTTTATATAAATTTCAGATTCTACTTGGTTGAAATTCCAAGGATTTTGATCGAATTTTGAAATCCGCGATTTCTGCTTCAATTCCAGTAGCTTTTCAGATTATTTTGAACATGAAATTGACAAAAAAAGGTTTTCGAATCGAGTCTTGGATTCTAATGCACTATATATTATGTCACATATCAAGGTCCGGGCTACAGGAAGGGCTGTTTCCTTGTTGGTTTTCAATTTGATTTAAGATTTTTGATTTTTTCAAAACGTACAAAAATTATTTTTTAATAAAAATGTCCAATATTCTCTAATTTTTTATAATAGTTATACAGTGGAGAAGAATTTGTTTTTGAACAATTGCAAGATGTGAATATTACCAAAGGACAAAGTGTTTTTGAGCATTCGAGTAGTTTCTCTGATTTCGAACAGAGTTCTGAAAAAAAATCTAAAATTTTGAACAAATTGGAAGAAACTGAAGGAAATCCAGGATATAAAAAATGCTTAAAGGAAACTAGTCCAATTAAACCGAGTTTAAACAGCACCTATATTATTTTTACAATTTATAGCTTCGTATTTCTCTTCATATTCTTAGGGGTCTATTCAACCAAATTTAAGAATAAGATTATTTTTTATTTTTATCCTCAACTTAAAAATGATATTTTAAATTGAATTAAATTTTGTAATTGTGCCTAATTTTAATCACATAAATACAGTAGACTATATAACTACACTGTATCTACCTTAACTTGTTTGATTGGAATTTAGAAATACAAACTAACTAAACTTGTCATCAAGACTGTATTAGTAAAATCTAGTACAATTAAGTAGGGTTAAGTTTTTTGTAATTATAACTAATTAAAATCTTTTATTTAAGAAATCAATTTAGATTGGATTACCAATTATTAAGAATATTTTACAAAACGTAGAAAAAAAAATTTAAATGCTTTGAAGAGATACACATTTCAAAACTAAGCATATTACACATGCACATGTTACATATTAAATAAATAAGTTATATTATAAGAAACCTAAATGTATACAAAGTATAAATAATTAAAACTATGAAGGCTACTTTCGTTTATCAAAGAATAAGATTATGAGTATTAAATATATGCACCATTACTTCGCCTTCTCATTTTTTTATATATAAGTTAAAAGGATTAAAACATGCATTGACATTGAATTACGAAGTTATATAATTTTTTTGCGACTTTTTTGCTATGAGAATGTAATGGAATGGGTAAAGATATATAATTAAAATTAAAAACTAATACTTACTTACTAATATACAAGGCTGACATTCAGTATGATGCATTGAAGATTAAATACATATATGAAATATAGCAGTTATTTTTTGGTATTTTGATTTTCTTAGCTAATAATAACTAAAGTTATTATAAGTTATTGTTGGTAAAGTTCATATTTGGGGGTTGTGGTTGAAATTGTTGTTGATGAGCTTGCATCATTGGGCATTGAATTTGGATGATTATTGGAAGGCCATAAAATGGTGTTTGCATATTTGGAGGATTCATTTGATAAGCTGAGGCTTGAACGACTTGAGGAGTGCCTTGAAAAGTCATTTGATTAGCATTTGAAGTAGATGGGACGGCTGGTTGAAATTGTAATTGCGGTTGTGGTTGTTGATGCATAGCTGACTGAATCATTGAAGTTGATGTTGAAGTAGAAGTAGTCTTTTTTGGATGAATTTTGACAGGTTGACTTCTAGAGATAGATGTAGTATGGGAAACAAATGAAGAATTTTTATCAACAAAATTGACTGGAGTTTGCTTCTTTGCTTTGAATTTATTTGCTAATGGTGTTGATCCCCGATAATCTAAAATAGATAATAAAATAAAATTGACAAATAAAAACCATTGTAAAATGAAAATTAAATGCAAGGCTATTTTATTTTATGAATTTTAAGATTTTACCCATTTCCATACTTCTCTTAAGGTCATTACTAAACTTTGAGTATCTTTCTTGACTATTAGTTGTTCTCGAACTATTGAAAAAGCTCTCCTCCAAGAGATTTGAGGCAGAAAATCTCTCCTTCAAAGAAGTTTGAGCACTAACTATAGCCGAATCCCTTGAAAATCTCTTCATGTCAAAATTTTGTTTTGGCTCGACATTTTCTTTTGTAGGGGCTTCACTCTTGATTGTTTCGTCCAAATCATCTTCTATATCGAATGAACTATCCCATGCTGTAAAATATAAAAAAATAAATTAAAATTAGCACATTATAATACAACAATACTTATACTAGGTGAATACATTTACATTAATACAAATAAATAATAAATATTCTAAATCTAAAGCACTTACGTTTCATTGACTTTTGTATAAAATATCTCCCCATCGATATCTCTTTTTCATTCAACGGAGTTAACTTTGACCTAAAAGTAATTTAATAGTACTTGTTAGAAAATTTTACATGATTTGTCAATTTTTGTTAAAAAAAAAACTTACTGATTTAAAGTTTGAGACCTAGAACTCTTTGAAAATGAATCAGCAACAGGGTTTAAAATGTAAAGCTGTTCTTTTCGATCATTGTTGAGAAACTCATTCTTTTGTTGTGGTGTTAAATTTTGAAATTCAGAATCACTAACACTTAATCTGTCGGCATCATTAAAACTCCCAAATCTGAAAAAAGTAAATATAATATAAAATGATATTTAATTAAATACTATCTATTTTTTTAGTAGGATACTTAATAATTATATCAGTTAGGTTTAAGTACTTACGCAATTTCTTCAGGATTAATTTGTGCTAAAGATTTGTTTAAATGAGCATCAAATTTACTCCATGAATCTGGAGTATTTGCTCTGTTCTTTGTCGATGAACTTGTACTGCTCTTACTACTAACACTACTTTTACGAATAGCATCATTTATATTTACAATTGGTGTTTTAAAATCAGCACTAACATCAAAAGTATTATTTGTTTTCTCTTGTCTGTTGGGTTGGTTGTATGAATTACTCATCATCTGCTGCTGCTGGTGTTTTAGAAATGATCGACGAAATTTTTCACTATTCTCCGGTGCTAAAATCCTTGCCACCATTGAGTCCATGTCCATGTCTGGCACAGAGATAGTTGAATTTGGTGATACGATACTTGAGTCTGCCAAATAAAAAGATGACTTGTTGTTGGTCCTCACTCCATTTGTTGATTTCGTTGAGTCTTCATTCGATCTTTCTAAAATACTTGGCATTGGTTGTTTGTGGGCTTTTCTCGATAGATTAAAACTATTTGCAGATGTCAAAGACAAATCTGATAAATTAAATGAGCTAAAACTATCATCATCCTTTCTCACTACAGTTGATGGTTTTGATGATGCTGCTGGGGTATTTTTAAGTAATTCTCGAAGGTTAAATTTTGGAGCCTCCTCTTCAGCAGCATCTTGACAACTTGAATCTTTATCATCTCTTGTTAATACTTCTTCTCGTTCTGCAAATTCCCTAGCATTTGTTAGAAAGCACGATGAATTGCCTACAGTATACAATAATTAAAATTAGATCGTAAATCAAAGTATGTACCTATATAAAATAAAATAAATACTTAATGCTAGTCCATAAGTCTATGGTCTATTCATTTAATTTAACTCTCAAAAACAGACATTTAGTCTGTTCTACATCCTACATTTACTTATAAAATTGATGTAAATGTAAAAATCATGTTTTATCAGAGTTAAAATAATATTTTATATAGATCATAACATAATATAATATTATCTTTATACATACCGAGTAAATTACTAATATTGGAGATAATAGATGAAGAATAACTCATGTCATTGAAATTATCCTCCTCTTCACCTTCTAACTCTGATTGATGAGCAACATTGTAGCTCATGGTATTTGGATGGTAATGAGAACTCCTCTTGTTATTCGCCATAATTCTAAAATTAAAAAATAAATATAAGACTGTAAATTATCAAAAATCTGATGATTCCAGTTCTACGATTGACAAAATAAAAATTTAATAGGTCACCTGTCTGTCAGTTGTCAGTCTCCTTAGCCTAGCCAAACAAACTATAGATCACTGCAAATGCACATCTACCCTCAACATCAGGACATCAAGACCACAGGTAGGTGAATCACTCCAAAAATTACCTGTACAAAATACCATAATAAACAAAATTAAAAATTTTAAAACTCCCTACTGATCCTGAGTTTTGTGTTTTAAAAAGTATAAAATAAATCTT
>JAQIXA010003151.1:0-14907 GCA_034699045.1 Nanhermannia cf. coronata Gr-Ori-00579
TTCCAGGACAGACGACACAACGATCATCAATAGACCTAAAAGATGTCAAAAAATACCTAATTAGATATTATCTAAAAAAAACATCAAAAAGTGTCTATAAAAATGTTCAAAATGTCATAAATATGTCTTAAATTATGCTACAATCTCTGTATATAATTATAATTATGGACCATAAAAATTAGCAGTAACAGTAAAAGTATAAGTATAAGTACCCTATATACAAATTGCACTTATTTCAATTTCAATGAATTCTTGTCGACATTTTTTCAAAATTTCAGCTACCTACATACTACATATACACATTAATACATACTAGTATTAGAAAATTCCAATATTTTTGGATTTGACTGAAAATTAAAAAAAAAATTTTAAAAAGCTATTTAAAAAACCCGTAAATTCTCTCAAAAAATTGCTAAAACAATCAAAAACCATATTATAAAAGTCATAACATTCAACTTTTATAATCAAAAAACCATAATATTTTTATATTGAATCTAATGGATGAATTCGGCTTTGAGACCTTTACATATTACACCTTATATAAAGGCCAGAAAGCCCATTAAAACCCCAATATATCCTTTGTCGATAAAGCAATCAAAGATAGTGTATTAGTGTATAGATACAATTTCTTATCAAATTTCGATATAAAAAAGCTTAATCTGCATAAATAAAATGCATTTAAAATACACACACATTTATATAGGTACATATTTAAAAAATTAAAATTTTAAATTGGTGTTTCACATTATCTTTCGGGTGAAGGTTAGCCTTTTAAATTACACGTATTGTATATATACAATAAAATAATATGTATCCTATTTCTTATAGAATATACCTAATGAAATATGAATTCAGTTATCTCCATTGTACGATAAATTATAAGCTATATATTAAATGTATCTAATCGTTGTATAGATAGATAGGTATAGGGTATGTAATATTATTCTGTAATTTGAGTCAGTATGTATATAATAGTGTTCAAAAGGCCTTGAATTGGTAAACCGGCCTTTATTTCACATTTTACTTTAACACAGCTTAGCTAGTATCTTACTTTATATAACAAAACAAGTATAAAATATACTTTATATAAAGAATTTTAAAGCAAAAAAAAAAACATAATATAAAATAATTACTAGTATATAAATGTTAAAAGTCTTACTTTTTATGAGATAAATATCCAGAAAATGCAAAAAACCACAATTAAAATAAACCACAAATATTTCTTATATTTACTTGTCATTAGCCCAAAAACTTTTACATTATATGACAAAAAAAAAATACTGTATGATTATGAATTTTAGAAAATTTTTGCAAAAAGATGATAAAAAAGCTTAGAATTTTGACTACAATTTTTGCGAAATTTGATTTACTTAGCTTTTATAACTTAGAAAAAGTGTAAAATTAAATTTTTTAAGAATTTTTGTAAAAACTTACCCCAAAGTTGAGAGAAATCCTTTGGTAGTTCCTTCACCAAAAATGCTCACAACATCCCCGAAATGTAGGACACTTGGACACCCTGAAGAATCCATTTTTTCTCTAGATTAGATTAGATTTAATTGACTTGGGTGTAATTAACTAGAACAAAAATGGCCAAAATTTGATCGAAATTAGGCTTTAAAAATCATTTTAAAAGTTCTCAAAGGCACTTATACTGAATACTGATACTTATATACGAGTATATAATACGAACTAAATGATCAAAATCTCAGGTATAATATGTAGTAGGTAATCTCTAGATTTTGGCATGAGAATTTTGAGAAATTTTTGCAAAAAAATTGAATAATTTTTGCCTTAAATATACTTGAACAATAGACAGACAGAGACTTGGAAAAAGTAGAACTGCTGTACAAGAACTGGTACTTAAATGAAAATAATAATAATATTTTTTACAACCAGACCATACCAGCACCAGCATAGCATAGCAGTCCAAGTCAGTTAAATAGTCTATTTAAGATAATAGTTACTGGTAATAATATAGTGCTTGATAGATATATTGCATCAATTTTTTTTTTTTTACTTACTTTTATATTTCTACAAAATATGTAGTAGTTAGTTAGTACTAGTGAGTGTGTATTCAATATAATAAGTAAATTATGCTGTAGGGCAATTTCTGCTGGATTTCTGCTGTAGTTTATTTAAACGCAAGCAATCCCATGATAAATTCCCATAAGGATAAAGTCGACCCCCCAATCATTCAATTCAATGCTAAAAAACTTACCTGTAAATTTACAATAAAATATATCTTAATCTCATCTCATCTGTATATTTCATACCTGAAACTCAAACTGCGAATCTCAATCCTGTTCTACATTATTGAAAATTATTTATACAGATTACAGATAGCTTTCATTAGACAGAAGGTACTTTACTTACCTCTATTATTAGAGGGTATTGAACAAATATTAAATATCCAAAAAAAATTAATTATTAAACTACTAAACTAAAAATATTTCGGGTTAATTTCATACAGGGGTAAATTCAACCAAACAGGGATTAGATTAATCTAAAGCCTATAGGTTCCAGATGATTGAATTGATACATTTTTTCACATATTATATCATACACTAGAAGAAACCAATCTGTAACAGAACTTAAATAATTATGTAGATTTTTCCAAATTTTTCTAGAAATTTTTTTTCTGGAAACTCTCTTATATAAATAATAAGCTGATCTATACAGCCATATATATGACCTGTCAATATGAAAAATTATATAGGTACTTAAATTACTTAAGTACTTTTTGCTTTGAAATTAGAAATTGGGGCTAATTGTAAGTTAAGTTTTGTAAATTCGAGCTTTTTAGGTAATATTTCGGCTATGTAGCAACCATTGCTTTACCTCTGAAAAACCCAATTTTGGAATTAGTTAATTTTACAAAATAATTCTAAAATTGAAGCAATATTTTGCCTTTTCAATAGGAAAGGAACACTCCTAGCCCTCACTATTTGTTAAGTCAAAAAGCTATTAATATAGAGATTTTGTGCATTTTTTTTCTAAATGAAATATTGCAATTATTGCTAAAATATTTGCTAAATTATGTAATTAAAAACAATCTTTTTATTTTTAAGCTATTTTTATATAGGTACTCGAAACTTGTAGTTACATATTAGCTCGAACTTTATATCTGTATTTTAGGCACAATTTTTTTTATATGGTTATGATTTGAGATTATTTAAAAAAATAAATAACAATAGAATACTGTATAAATTATACAAAATAATAATTGATGTTTGTAATGATTACTTTACCATAAACTTTAAATGAAACTATTCATAAAAGATCATAAAAATAATCCAGGCCTTGTCCAATCTATAAAATTAAATAAAGAAAAGGATATAACCATCATTTATTATAAAAATTAAAAAATAAATTAGAACAAACCTCCCAGATTGAAATTCCTACACCAAGTTTTTCGGCTAATTGAATTCTTCTTCGAATTGAAAGTAATGTTGGGTAAAACACAGTATGTTTGCCATCCTTTTCTCTATTAAACATGGAAAAAAGAATAATAATCAATTGCTACGATATAGAATTATTCTAAAGAGTAGACTAATAATTTAATTAAGCTCTGAAAAAAACACATTTTGACCTTTACTATGTATGTAAGATATGGAAAATTGAGACCTAACTCTGAATTTTCAGAGCTGAATCAAAAGAATGCAAATAGTAAAGTAAGCAAATTTATTTAGTAAGAATAATACTTGGTTTCAAAAAAATGTTCTTCAATATCCTCACTCCATTGGATTTTCTTGACTTGACCACCTAATAGCTTTAAATAATCTCGTCCAAGTAAAGGCTGTCCTAGAATAAAAAAGTTTGTAATTATCTCATAAAAATACTGATACATAATTAGAAAAATACTCAAATATGATTAAAACTGTATGTTTATTTACCTCCAGTAGAAGTATAGTCATAACCGTAAAAATTTAAGCCAAGCAAAAATTTGGATCTTTCAGCCTTAAGTGGAGCTATCGTTTCAATATTCTTTTCTATCCATTTAATTGGACTATTTGCACCTATAAAACATATGAAAAAAACATTTTATTCTTAGCCTAAAAGCTATATTACTAACTAAAAGGCATTGAGTTTTATATATTTTTAGTTACCTGGTCTTTCCGGATGTGAATAATCGTAAGTCATAAATGAGAAATAATCAACATATTGAAAAATATTCTTAATATCATCATGTTCGATCATTCCAGGCTTTCCTGTATTCGCAATTGCCGGTGGTATCACAAGTACAAAAGTTAATTGAGCTTTTTGGAATGCTTGACCAATCATCTTCACTAGTTTGTGTAATGATTTACGAGCTTGTCCACCTAATTGAGACCAAACTTCGAGCACTATCCCATCAAATTTATAGGCCTACAAAAATTACAATGTTAATTTACGATTCTTTAAACTACATTATATTGTATAAACATATACATATACATATACATATTTAAATATTTTAAAGGTATTTTACTTTTAATTCATACATACTTTTGTTGATGTTACTAGTGTCTTGGTTAATTCTTTAGGTTCTGAGCCGGTAGTAAAAAGGGCATAAAAATCTTCACTTGACCATCCATCGAAAAGTACCCTTGGTAAGACTATAGGCAAAAAGATGGTAAAATTATGGTGATATTCTAATCACAAGTTAATACTCTTAAAAAAGTTAATACTCGTAGGTAATTAGAATTAGATTAATAAAAAATAATTTTGCCTTTAACAGACGATTTCTTCCCTTTATTTCTAACTTCCTTCACCCAATTTTGGTCAATATCATGGGTTCCAGTCATGTGGAAAGTACCTGCTGGGTTCCTTTTAATTTGTAACCTATATAAAATAAAGAATAAAATTGTTATTACTAGGTTATTGATATACCTAAGTTATTTAAGAGGTAGGCACTGAATTAGTTAGTTAGAAATAATATAATATGGATTGGTACTATCCACTATCGAATCTATTTTATCTTATTTTATTGAGAATCACCAAACTTAGATTCTCAATTTTACATGTATATACATGCAAAATTGACCAAAATATGGTTCTACGGAGCTGAAATAAATGTACCTACAGACTACCGGGAATAGCCCAATATTTATATTAATAAAATGCATGAGAGTAAATTCTAAAAAAAAGTTACCAGACTGGAGATATCATTGTAAACTTATTTGCAAATATTTTAGCCACATCATAACCATGATTATTCCACTAAATATAAAAAAATATAAAAAATCATCAAAAAACCATTAAAAGTGAACTTAAAAAAAATGATATCTATTACTTACAGGTGTGACATATCCAAGTACATTCGAGGTGAAATTTCTTTCTCCAGTCTTCTTATAATAAGCACCACATTCGGACAAAATGTCCTTTGGATCCGGAACTTTGACCACTAATTGCCGATCAAATACACTTTGGGTCACAGGTCCATCCTTTTAAACACCAAAAAAAATGATTAGAAAGAATCTTAAAATGTATATACCATATATGAATATGGTACTTTTAATCTCAATTCAGCTCTGAAATACAGATTTTAACCTAGATTTTACATGTAATTACTATAAAAGGGAGATAAAAATCGGTTTTTCAGAGCTGAATTGAATAACCATACCTTAACATCACTTGATGATGATAAAGAATCTTTATTCTTTTTATCACTTGGTGAAATAGTACCATGGACAAACAGATGACAATAAAGTGTCAAAATTATGGCTAAATTGATGACTTTGAACTCGAACATGATAATAAATAGGTATAGTTTATGGGCTATAAGGTCAATTAAGTGTCACATAGTTGACATTGGCAGGTCAATGACTTCAAAATAATTTAAAAAACCGGCTTTTGTCCAAAAATGGAATAAAAGTCAAAGATATAGAATTACCACTTGACACTTTATTAATATGACAATTTGACCCAAAAATCAGAATCAGTATGTATAAAAACTATATTAAATGACAATGTGGACACTTAAAGGGTCATGTCATCTGTCATAAATCACAGTCATGTCCCAAAGACCAAAGAGGCCAAAAGTGTCCCAAAAATAATTTTCGAAAAAAATTGGTCGCAAAATTTCAACTGAATGAGCGAGCAAGTGTAGATTATAGATGGACTCGACTTTTTATATTCATAAAAAAATCATCAATTATTTCTACCTACTACCTACCTACTAGAGTTCCAGATTTTGACTGTTTTTTAATTAATTTTAATTACCCTTTAATTATAATTCTGTCACAGCACAGCTAATTACTTGGACAAGAAGTGGACCACCTGAGTGACCAGAATTTCGTCACTTTGAGATACCCATTTATCCTGAAATCAGTCCAAAGTCCGCATATTGGAACACAAAATCATTAAGAATTTATAAAAAGATTTTTGGTAAGATTGCTAATTTATTTACTAACTATTACATGCTCTATTCTCTATTCAGTTCTTAAAAACCAGATTTGGCCTCGATTATCTATGATTTTACATAGAGAATCGAAGCCAAAATCTGAGTTTTCAGAGCTGTATTAAACTGTTAAGTTTTAAACCTACTGTAACTTTAATTTTAATGTCTTTTAATTATTTTTTAGATGATGTAACGTATGCTGCAGATGGAAATGGATCAACAGTCAATAGTCAGCAATCACAAATCTTCTATAAAGGAAATTGGACATGTTAACATTTTCGGCACCACCACCATCCATCATACATGGTCAGCATTAGTTGTCAAGTGCGTACTTTGTCAGCCCTTTTTTGTGTAAATCTGTTTATTTGATTTGACATTCGATTCGATCATTTTGTGTTTGACATTTGACTTGACATTGACATCGACCATGTCAATATCATGAGACATTTTGACATTTTGGCCATTAAAGTCCAATATAATATAGGATACTGTTGAACAGTTAAGTTAATTGTCAATAACAATACTGCAGTATCATAAAAGTTGTGAATTTTGTTTATTGTTATTTTAAATATTACACACGACACGTCACGTACACCAAATCTATCAATATGAGGATGATAAGTCAATAAGGTATAATTTACTAAATTAATAATAATAGTAGGCTTAAGGCTTACCTTTTTTGTGTAAATTAGTCTTAATTTTAAAAGTTAAGATAGCACATTTCTATAAGGTAATCATATCATTCATCTCTACTTCTAATCTTAATTTTTTTAAATTCTTATGTTACAGATTGCTGATTTTATTAATTTCATCGACATTCGATACTTTAAAAAAGGACAAGAAATTTATTATAAAGGTAATTTAATATTTTAGTAAATTTTATATTTAGATAAAGTACCCTATCGAATCTTTAAATTAGGTCTAGTGATATCCTTTTTAAAGAATCCAGTACCTTCCTTATCCTATATTAAAAGCATATCCTAATATCATTAGATAGGTAATTATCTTATCAGTGTTAGTGTTAGTCATCAATTTATCATTATCATAATAGTGTATTTTATTACATAGTAGGATAATCTTTGTTATTTTTATTTTTTGTTTATAAATCTAGATACCAATTGATAATGTCGCACATTTTCTGTTTCATTTCACTGATTCTCATTCTGAGAGACCATATTTTAGCCTCAATTTTACCATATTTCTATTTACTTGTAAAATTAAGGCTTATATTTACTAGTTAAATCGGGTGTATTTTAGTTTTAGAATTGAATTAAATAATTCTTGACTAATCTAATGATAAACATACATAAGTAGACATTTTTTTACGCACTACTGTTTTAAAAAGTAGGGTAATCACTCATTTTTACTTGTTTTGATGGAGACTTTATAATTTTTTTTATTATTATTGGCTCATTGTATTAAAATTATGTATTTCTATTTCTTGTATTATTTCATTTATATGCGTACAAAAATGCTGTTTTTGTTATTTGATATTATTATCAATGAATATCCTACATTGTATAATTGAATAGAAAGTTTATAAAATAGGTTTATAGATTATAAGTTATACCTAATACAATAGGTATGATTATTAATTATGATATTTATGATGCATACGATTTTCTATTTTAAACATTACCTATGCTATATATATATATATGTAGGTAAAATAATATGTTTCACTTGTATTTGTAACAAAATCTTTGTTCTTTAAGGAGTATTATATAAATGCGTATATCGGTAGGGTACTTATGATTAGTACTTATTCTGATCCTTAGATATTTAATAACCAGTTCTATGTGTAGTAGATAAAATTCATTTTATTTTTATTTTCTAGATTTTATATAACATACCGAACCTGACCTACAATTATTCATTTTGAAGACAAAATGGAAGCATCAAAGTTTATGCATCTACAACAATCCGGTAAGCTTCATTATTAAAAAGTTAAATAATTATACGTATTAATAAAAGCATGCCATTTACAATTTATTTTATTTCTAGATGCATATTGGCATCAACAGCCAAATACTTCAGCTTTCAAAAGTCCTGATTTAATTGAATTGAACTCTGATTCTGAGAGAAATCCCAAGCCCAAAGTTGAGCCAAGTAATTATTCCTCAAGCCAAGAGGAAGAAGTCGAAACTGAAGATGACTTTGGTGAAGGTCCTGGGAAGGCTCTGGTCAAGGAAGGGATTGGTGTATACACTGTACACAGTCAAGATGAAGAGTCTTGTCATCTCTTACAAACTGAAGATGATTCTGACAATTCTGGTTCGTTTATCTAAATGTTATAAATTAGTTGGTCTATTCCATCTACACTCTACACTACACGAAAGATGAGATTTTGGTCTTTATTTTAATTGAAAAATAAGGCTAATAAATCTGCTTTACAATAGCTGAATTTAAAAAAAAGAGCAAGTAAATGGCAAATTAATGACTTTTTGTATTATTTTAGATTCTGAAAATAACTTGGGGAGATCGTCCAAATCATCGTTGTCAAATTCTTCTAATTCTTCAGCTGATGGTGCAACAATCTCTGATAACGAAGGAACTAGAGGCGATTCCTCAAATCCTGGTTCTAAAAATAAAAAGCATCATTCGAAGTCGTCATGTTCCTCAAAAGATAATTACTGGGACATGACCAATGAACAAGAGAAATATTATACTGAGCAATTTACAATGCTCCAACCTGATGTTAATGGTCTTATTAGTGGTTCAGTTGCAAAAGGATTTTTTGAAAAAAGCAAATTACCTTTAGTAGAATTGGTAAGTAGTTGTTGTTATACATTTACACATTATATATTAAATATTAATTATTTAATGTTTTCTAATTAAATGTATTTTATCAATTTTAATTTTTAGAGAGAGATATGGCAGCTTTCCGATTTTACTCGAGATGGATGTCTGAATTTATCTGAATTTAAAATGGCCATGCATTTGGTTGTATTGAGAAGGCATGGCCTACCAATTCCTTCGCACTTTTATATCCGTCCTCCATTACAAGAATTCCACTTAGTCAATAATAATAATAATAATAACACCAGCAACAGTAGTAATATTCATCATAAGCAGCAGCTGCTACAAAAAGCGAATTCAATCTGTATTTCTAATTCCATTCAACCAAACCATTTGGTATCCTCGCAAAACAGTTCTAGTATTACTATTAATAATAGTAAAAGTCGTAATAACTCTACAACTTCATCCGCAATCACTACCTCAAATAATATTAGTAAATTAAATCCTCCATCATCATCAGCTGTAACTGCAATTGTGCCACCAGCACCAAATCCAAAAATATTTTCAAAATCTGTAATACCTGTTCAAACGAAAGTATCAACTTCGACAACAAAAACCCGTACAACTGAAGATTTGCATCCTAAAAGAGCAAGCAAAGGTAGCATTTGATTAATTGAAAAATTATAATTTTAACTTTTAATTTGAATTAAATGTATTCTAATTTTAACTTATAGAATGGACAACCTTTGAGAATGAACCTCTAAATTTTTCCTCTGCATGTGATATTAGTGGTTTAGTTGCACCTGTGCCAGTTAGATTGAAAACTCCCGAGGATAAACTTATTTCTTCGAATATTAATAATAGTAATAATAATAATATCACCTCGACACCTGCATCAGCTAGTGTTGCTGCTGCTACTACTATAGTACGAGAAAAAAGAGAAGTTGCATCTGCTTCAAGTGTAAATAAAGTTCAGCAAATGGGGAAATTCCAACTTAAAGCAATTCAACGACCTAAATTGTCAGGGCACGCAACTAAAGTTTCTTCTGGAACTATTGCACCACCTCCGGTGAGTCTATTTTATTCAATTTGTATTGTACTCGTACCATTTACTATACTATTCAATGGCATTAAATTATGAATTTCTCTAAAAACGATTATACTTTTGTATTTTTAGCCACCAAGAAGAAAAACACATATTAGAAGTTCTTCATTGGATCTTAATAGATTAAGTAAGTTCTTTAATTTATTCTCATTTAAATTACCTAAACAAAAATTTTTAAACTCTTTACTCTAAATCTAATTTACAGCTATTACCGATTTGAGAGGAGTTGGAAAGAAATTGACTAATCAAAATGTTATGAACAGTGGTGGTGGTGGAGTTGTTCCAGAAGTCCCAGCTCGAAGTTTTCTTTCACCATCTCATCAAGGTGGTGCTTTTTCAGTCTATCGCAAACCTTCAGATTCTCAATATAAATCTCAACCACCTGAACTACCACAGAAGAAACAGACTCAAAGTAAAGTTCAGCTTCAACAAGAAGTGTCGGATCTTAAGAATGAGAATGAAATTCTTAATAGAATATCCTCGACTCTGCTCGATGATTTGGCCGGACTGGAGGCGAAGAGAAAAGTACTCGGTTATAAAATTGGTCAGATTTTCAAGAAGAATGGTTACATCTCAAACAATACGAACAATTCTACAAATTTATCAACTAATCATCCTCATAAGGGATCATCAAATCCAAGTCAAAGTAATCACCCAGCCCCACAAGCTGCTGCTGCTGCTTCATTACAAAAAGGTCAAGTCTCTTAATTTTAATCTTAAATCCAGACTCGAGAATCATTCTAAATTCTAATTAGTTATAGAATTATAGTATACCTAGTAGTAATAATGACTTACAGAAAATTATTTTTTCTTTTTCTTATTTTATCAAACATTCATTTTTAACATTTTAAACGTATTTTAAACAAATTTTTTTCGAATATTAACTAATTTATATACATTTAGTTTAGATAAAAAACGTAGAGTTATAGACAATTATAAATAGGTCGCCTATAAATTTCGAAATCGTAGACTTAATTGTGTCTAGAATTACTAGTATTAGTAGGTAATTTTTTTAAGTGTTTCACCAGTGAATAATGTTAAATATTATTATTATTAGGTATAGTATTTTTAAAACCTTAACTTTTTAGCCTTGAATGATACAATACCAATTTTTATTAGTACCTAGTTCCTAGTGCCTAGTAGGTATTAAAATGCTAAGTACTTTTTAAATTTTAAATTGATACGAATTCAATTTCTAAAATTCAAATAAGAACATTCTACTCATTAATATTAGGTAATAATTATAATCACAATTTATTTAAATCTTTAAAAAAAATGATCTAAAAACTAAAATGAGCAATGCCTTTTAAAGATATAAGAGACAAATATTATATTATAATCTAAATATCTCAAAAAAAAACAAATTTTAACCTTTAAAAATTCAAAACTAAAATACTTAACTTGAAACAAAAAAGATTATTATTAAATTAATCGCAAATATAAATTAAAATACCTAATCTTGTATATCTATAATATATTTTGATTAAATAATCATAATACATACCTATATGAAATTAAAATGGATCACAAATCAGGCTAGATTTTTTTTTACAATCTTTGCAATTATTATTAGAGAAGCAAAATAATTCATGCCTTTTTAAATTTTTATTTTTTTAACAAATTGACAAAATAAATTATGATTTATTAAAATGGTTGTACTTTGAACTTTAAAGCTGCTAATAAAAGAGGTTTTTATTTTTTTCTATACCTATAATTTGTGATTCAAATATTAAAAAAAATAGAGTTTATGAACACTAAAACATATCAAAAAAAAAATCAAAAATTCGATCGTAAATGTAAGAAAGAATACAAAAATTAAAAAACTAAAAAAAGTATTATAATTTTTAACAATATCTAATTAACTATGTAATTGTAATTACCTATATGTATTTAATATATTCTGAATTATGATGAGGCTAACAATAGTAACAATACTGTTACTGATACATACCTATATTATAAGAATATTTTAATAAATTACCTGTTTAGAATGAAAATTCTTGTTAGAAGGGGGATATAATTTTACTACTTTTATTATTATGCTAATTTTATTTATAAAAACTTTGTACATAAACATAAATCCATTTATGTGTATGGGCTAGTAAATTCAGCTTGAGAATATCAGATTTTGACCTCAATATCTAAAGTAATTGGAATCTATCTAACCAAAGTAATTTTTCGAGGCTTATTCTTGGGTTTTCAAAGCTGAATTAAAATTAAATGAATGAATTTACCAGCCGACTCTGAATTTTGTAAAAATTTTATTTTAAAGGCCTTTTTAGAAGATAAAAAAGTTTTATTATGCCGATAGAAAGTATATTTATATTATATTATGAAAGAGAAATTATTCAAAAATAATTTACTAATATATTTAACTTACTATATTCCTAATTGTTAATTACCTATATAATAATGTAATAATATGATTAAATAATATATTTCTGCATAGAAAATAGGTACTACCATATACATAGTATCTGAAATAGGAAAAAAAATGATATTTTAATTGCTAAACTTTTAATAATTTTTATTAATTTTAGTGTTTATAGAATGATGGCTGGCAGTTATTTATTTATACAATGAAATCTATTCATTATAGTTTACTTTTAATTAGGTTACTTATTTGTAATTTTTATGTAAATTCAATTTATTTTTTATACAGGGTGTTTCTTTTTATGAGCAAAATACATTGCAAATTAGGATAAAGTAAACTTAATCGAGCAAAATGGTCAAAAATTCTCAAGATTTTTAAACTGAAAAACTAAAAATCTCTCTATTTCGCACAACTTAAATTTGTCGAGTTGTTTCTACAAAAAAAAACACCCTGTATACTACATTTAGAACTAAAACTATACCTATTTTTAAAATTGACTAATTCGTTATTTTTTAATTTTTGAGTCAAAAGTGTCGACAAAACCAAGTAAAAAATTAAAATGAATAAAGTGATATATCTGCCAATAAAATTTGAAAAAACAATATTTTAGGCTTAGCATCATTAGATGTTGTTTATTTAATGACTTACTGTTGGTAGCCTTAGCCTAAGGATCTATCTTGATCAAACGGGTCAAATCTTGATCTTCCACCGAAACACGACCTATATATCACATGAAATATTAAAAAAATTACTATCGCATATAACCATTCAAGTAACAAAAACAAAATGCATCTAAATATGTATCCGATTGTAATTATTAGTAATTAGTCTTTATTAGACTACCGGACCGCAGCAAAATGGTAAGGTTATGCATAATATACTCAATTTTAATACTCGAGAAACAATAATTTAGCAAAATATCTGTGCATAAAAACGACATGAATATGAAGCTAAATAGAACAACAAGCAATGTCTAGTTTACAATCTATTACGATCATATTATCGATCTATTACGATATTATTTATAATCTATTACGATCTCACTGTACAGTGAGAGTGAGATCCAAAAAACCGATTCGCTTACCTATCGCTGTTGAGAGGACAATTGGTCCTGGTGGAAGAATTCCACCAGGCAAAAATGCTTCCAATTTTGTCCTGGTGTTATGATGACCCATTTTTTAAGATTTGTCCGGAATCCTTGGCTCCAGTCTGCTTTCTCGTTCACTTTTCTTTACCCCCATTACCAAATAAGATATCTCTGACTTGAACGAGGTAAGCGGTAAGATAAAGATATAAGGTTTAATTCTTTCTTGGTGTTCTTTAAATAATTTCTTCTTTAGAATAGTTAGATCAACAATCGTCTGGCATGTCACCAAATTTTCACCCGAGATGAACGTCCTTTTTCTACAAATGGTAAAATATAAATTAATTTGAAAAATCTTGACAATAAAATGATTTAATATTTAATTTTTAAATAATTTAAAATAATTGTAAAAAATAGTAAAACAGTTACCCTGTTCCACGATTGGATTCTTCTACGACCTCTTGTCCGTTCCCATTAACATTGCAACTTCAATCTTGCCCCCACTTGGTGAGCTTTGATCATTTGAAGATGATGACGAAGTTCTCTGCCGTAAATCTTGATCATCCACAAACTTCAACCTTATACAACATGAAATATTAAAAAATAAACATTCTAATAATGTTTATTTTATAATGTTACTTATCAAATTGATCTAGATAAATTGATAATTATACTTACTCCCAAAATCAATGCAGAAATGCAATGCTTCTTCACACAAGCATAATTTGGAAGATTGTTATTAGGCAACAGCAACATAATCATAAACATCTCAATGTCGCCTTTATTTCGGCCCATACACTTCGAATTTCCGCCTAGTAGTCTCTCGTTGACAACCTAATTGACTTGATTTTAAAAAGGAAAGTTAAGTTTTTAACGCAAAATTTTGAAAATAAATAAAATTTAGAATGCGAAGTGTCTCTAAAAATAAAATCCTTCGTCTATATGCGAAAGTTGAAAAGAGATTAGATCAGTTAAATCGCCAAGATTTCCCGAAACTTGTCTTATCAATGGCAAAAATGCTTCCAACTTCCAATCCAATTGTCGATCCCTTCCTTGTATTATGATGACCCATTTTTTAAAAGGAACAACTTTCGTTTCTTTGGCTGCTCCAGTTTGCTTTCTCGTTCACCTTTTCTTTACCCCATCTCCATTAGGGACTGTCCCTAAAAGACCTCCGACCTTAGGGGGGAGGGGGGAGTTTGGAAAATCGGACAAACTGGGACATA
>JAQIXA010003152.1:0-14899 GCA_034699045.1 Nanhermannia cf. coronata Gr-Ori-00579
AAAAAATGTCAAAAATTTAGGGACATCCTTAATGTACGGCGCCTAATAGGTTATTTTAACCTAACCTAACATCAAAGTAAATATTGATGATCTTTTTTGAAAAAAAAGTGTGCTAAACGAGTTTTTTTGTAAAAAATTGTACTATTTAGTTGACCTAGAGGTTCGAAATTTCAAGATATAGATACATCAGAATCAGAGAGCTTACTTTTTCCTGGACTATCGTAAATACAACTAGATAATTATGCAAATTAGGCAAAATTATAGAGAACAAAAGTTGGAATAAAAATTTCAAAATATTTTTAAAATTCAAAATGTCATTTTGAGTTTCAGAGCTCATTTTGAGCCAAAAGTAATAAAAATTAGATTCATTTGATTCAATTAGACTTATAAAGTCCAAATTCGAAAAATTGTGAACCGAAATTAAGTTAAATTTTTCAATTTTGTGTGATAAACGCGAGCTAAAAAGTTTCAAAATTCAAGAGTGAGAAATTTCGATTATGAGGATCATTTGTTAGAAGGTAAACTGACTGGAAGAATCATTTCTATCCAAATACCAGTACTACTATGCAGGTACTATAAGTATAAATATAGTAAATTTAGATATACCCCAGTAGGAAATAGCCGGAAGTCGCTAAATTCGCATTGTCCTGAAATCTGAAATAAAAAAAAGTTTAAAAAAGTTTTGCGCAAATTTGTCATTCTACTTTTTTATTACAAATCGTTTTTGGTTTTGTCATTTTGCATTTTTTTCATTGAAAGTACCTATACAGAAGGCCCGCAGAATTTCTGTTTCATGAGAAATAAAATTTAAAATTTTTGACAATTCCTAATTTGCAAGTATAATTTGGTAGATTTTCTATACCTATGCATATACAGGGTTGTCCAATTATCTATGGCTGGAAATTTTAAATTTTAAATTTTGTAGTCTGTATTATACTAGGCTTTAATCGACTCACTAGAAGTTGATTATAAATTGTGCGAGCAAAGTTTGAAAATGTCTCACCTTGTCCCTTTTTCGAGGGTTAAAGGTCAATTTTACGGTCAAATGGATATCAAATTTGGAATCGATTACCCCTAAAACGACTTAAACCTCATTTTCGATTTTTCCCATTTGACTAACATGGGGACACTTAAAGGGTCCCCTTAACCCCAAGGGGTGGGGCAATCTGAATTTTTTTGAGCATGCACACCGAGACCCTATGGGGGTCCATCATGTCAAGCTTGGTTAAGATCGGTCCAGTAGTTCTCGAGTTATCCTCTGGACAAACAGACAAACAGACGGACAAAGTGCAAGCAAAGTTGAATAGTAAGTGCTCGCTTCGCTCGCAACACTAGCATCAAACTGTTTTCAGATTTCAGATTCATAATCATTCTCTATCGATTTAATATACTTAATGTTAAAAAAATCTGATCTTCTTATTGTATAAATAAAGCTTTTAATATTTTAAAATTTCTCGCCATAAATAATTGGAGAACCCTGTATAGTTATCCATTTAAAAAGCTTTGGCAGTTTAATTTGCTTCCACTAATCTCTTTTTTTTCTCGTTTTTTGTTCAACTTTTTTATCTACTTTTTTTGCAAAAAAATAAGGGGGAAGGAAGACAGAACATGAGACATGGAGGAATTTAATTCGAAATTTCAATTTCGCAAACACAAAAGTTTCGATTGAGATAGACAGTTAGATAAATTGAGCCTATTACATATACTATAGTCTATAGTAGGCCACTAGTACTTGCCTTTTTTATAATTTTAAAGTTGAAAAAATTGTAAAAAAAACTTTAAAAATTAGGCCACATTTTATTACACAGAAACAAATTGGTTTAAATTGTCGTTTTAAAACTACAAAACCTAAATATATATGCAAATAGGTTTACACTATACAGAATAGAACAAAAGTTGGAATAAAAATTTCAAAATATTTTTAATTTCAAAATGTCATTTTGAGTTTCAGAACTCATTTTCAGCCAAATGTAATAAATATTAGATTTTTGATTTAGGAATTAGGTATTGGCTTTTTTGGTTATTCAAATCAAGATTTTTGTAAGCATCTGAGTCTAGGTCTAAAGGGCACTTAGGTTCTATGTTTGATCAAGTTTTAGGTTACTTATACTTACCCTTACACATCTAGACTCGAATAGAAATTATGTGATTTTACTTAAAGATGGTATTCTCAAAGGTTGAAAAGGTAGGTATGTTTTATAGCTAATATTATTTAGGTTTTAGTTTTAGTCACCTTACTTAAACTGACATTTTTTAAAAACCTAAAATCCCTTGCCCTGTATATAAGGAATTTTATAAACCAAGTTTCATAATACCCTGCCTGCCTGGACATAATATGCATGTAGGGTACAAAATACATAAGTACCCTACTTGTAACTTGTGTGTCACTAAAATCTATTAGTATAAGCCATTAAAAATAAGCTTACATTTGGATTTGGATTTCGGATTACAAAAATTAGTTACCTATTGATTTGTATATGAATACCTACCATACTATACTATATTAATGTATAATGTAATTCTTGTTAGTATACCGAGTACCGAGTTTCATTTTAGAATCGACTTTACATTTTTAGGATTTTTATCTCAATTTTATCAACTTTTGTAAAAAACATAACTCGCAGGGTATAAATATAATTTTCAATATAAGTGATTATGATTATGCACATACACTACTTATGTATGTAGATACTTGTACCTATTCAAAAAGTGTAAAATATTCAATACAATTGTATCTATGCATATACGAGTACCCTACTTATCATCTTCTACTTCTACTAGGTTACCTACATCTATTTTAAATTTAACCTCAAGCTGAAAGTTCAAGACCCAAATTTTTACAAAATTTCTTCTCAAACGAACCATACCAAAGCAGCATAGTAAGGGTAAATAACTATTCAATATCGAGACTCAGAGCTGTCAAATCCAAAGTTTTAAGACAAATTTTAATTACCTACCTAGTTAGTAAGAATTAAATTTAATTCTCAACTTAATTGGAAGATTCAATATGGATTTCTTCTCAAAATTGCTTCTCAATTCATCTCAAGATTCACAAGATTCAGATTCTTCAGATTCGACCGATTCTAGGCCTAAAGTTAAAAGGGTAATTATAATATTTAGCTAATTTTTTCGAGAATAAAAACTAATGAAATTGAATTTGATGTAGAATAATTAATCGATTTTTAATTGCCATTTTGTGGGCTTATTTGTAATTATTAATTATCATTAATTTACTTTGTCTTATACAGGTCAAAATCGATGAGGAAATACAAGTGTCTGATGGGGCTAACAATTGGACATCCGGTCAACTTCACCCACTTCTTATAGACAATGTAAGGGTTTAAATTAATTTATAGATTATTTTTAGTAAATTCCAAATATTTTGCTAGTCATTTTAGCTAGCCATGATTTTGATTTTTTGTGCAATCCTGTTAGTTTATGGACCCCTTTTACATAAACTAACAGCGGATAAAATCCCAACTGCCAAAATCCCACCTCCATACACAATTATCATACAAGTTGTTATCGCAAGTTAGTGGACCACAATTCGAGGAATCTGCAAGCTGGAACTTGGTTATGGAATTGCAGCAATTTCAACTTGTCGAGCCCTCCTAAGACTTCTTTTCCTAGTTGAAATCAAGGGTACTGTGCTTTGACCGATTTAGGATCATCTCGTAGATTTTCGGCAACAATTGATTGATTTAATTTCTTAGTTTTAATTTCTGCTTGATGAGGATAATGATTGTTGTCCACAAACTTGATGAACAATATCTTCAATTGCATGGCAATTGTATGGAGGTGAGATTTTGGCAATTAGGATTTTGGTTTAGGTGGGATTTTGGCAGTTGGGATTTTTTCCTAGAGTCATGTAAATGCACCCTAATTACTAATTAGCCTAATTTTAAATGTAATACTTTTTCCATTTAAGGTCTTGGATGTAATCATGAAAAAGATGCCATCAAGAGAACTTCTGAGCGCCAGATTGACCTGCAAACTGTGGGATGAAAGTGCAACTAAAGTGATGGAAAAAAGGTCAAACTTTGTCATCAATTTTAGCAAACTGAAGGCAAATTATTCTCAAAAGCTCTACGATTTTTTTGAGATGCTTGAACTTTTAAGGGAGAGAAATACATTCCGTTATTTCAAATTTGAGAATTTTGAAGACTTGACCTTCTTTATGAACTTTATCTTCATAATGTACAACAACGGGCAAAATAGAATCATCGAGGGGATCCATATTGAAAATGTAAAAAAAATTGATTTGAACACTTTACACATGTTTTTGTCAGCTGTTGCTCCAAATCTGAAGACCCTGTCAATTCCCCTAAACTACAGATTCACAAAATTTGAATCATCTTTGGGTCCAAATCTAGATATTCTACCCATCAAAATTAAGCTTCCAAAATTACAAAAATTGGAATTTGAAAAATTATTTTGGCCATTTTTTTTGCTGAGTAAATTTTCAATATCTCCATTGTTGAAGCACCTCAAACTAGGTGTGGTGATTAACTCGAATCTAGAAGAAAATGATTTGCAATTCATTATTTTGAAAGATAGTTTGAAATCCATGAATTTATCATCAATTAAAGAATTTGAATTATCAATATTAATCACTTATCAAGGTTATGATTTTGAAAAGTATTTGACACTTTTTGAAGAATCTGGAGTCAAAGTGACATCCCTCAATCTCAATTATATCCATCGAACCCTGCCTCAAACAAATGTGGTCATTTTGCTAAGAGAATTTGGTCGATTCAAGAATATTTTACAAGCTCATCGGGAAACCCTGCAAGATTTGAACCTCTCCCTCAAATCTCAAGGTTATTTAATGCATACAGAAATACCAGAGGGTCTTGCACAAGTTAATGGTGCTATACAATTTGATCTACTTCCGGTCATGCCAAATCTCAAGAAGTTAAAATATGAAATTTGGGTCAGCACCATTAAGCATAGTGTCATACCTATAGTCCCACTTAATTTGCAAGTAATTGCTCCAAAAATTAAGGTGTTTGAAACTCGTCAAAAACATTTCAAACAGCCAATTGCTCCACTTGATGAAGAATTTAAAAGACAATTTATTTACTCTGCCACATAAAAACCATCTATATACTGATAATAAGTCGTATACCTTATTCTAGTAGTACTTTCAAATATTTTCTAAAATTCAATAATATATACCTAGGTATACATTTATACAACTTGCTTTTACTCAATTACGAGTATATAGGCACCTGTACAATTATTTCAATTCTAAAATCAAAAAGTACAAAATATAATATAGTACAACAAGATGCAATATATAGTTTCATAAAATGATAGTTTTTTAGTTTTAGCTTTTTTATTCTGTTATTTCGCAAAATTTTAAAAATTTCTAATTAGCATATAGGTACCCAATTGCCAATTATCTTACCTACCTATATTATGTTAGTAATTTTCATTATATACATACTTACCTACATTCTACATGATACATATGCCTACCAAATTTAAAATTTCTACTTTTATCCTGTGCAAAATTCTTTAATTTATTCATATAATACTGATAACTGATAGGTATACCTGTACCTATAATAATGAATTGAATTTTGGGATTTTTGTAATTTTTTTTACATTTTTATAATAAACATAGTATAATTTCATAAATCTGAATATTAAATAGCATAAATACGATTATGTAGGTACCTTTCTATCAAGTAATATACATAAGTACATATAAGGTATAATTTGAATATATATATATGTATATAAGATACTTAAATAGAAATATAACTGTATGATAGTCAATTGCATTTTAGAATTAGAATCGACTTTACATTTTAAGGTTTTTTATCTCAATTTTATCAACTTTTCTTGACCTTTCTTACCCTACCTACCTACCTACTTACCTACACATACATACTACAAGGTAGGTATATATAATCCTCAGGTAGGATAACTACAAGATATAAGTAGGGTACCTACATTTCAATAAAGCTGCATTTATATTTTGTAGGTACTTATTAGTTTTAAACTAATTTGTAAATATAGACGTTGAACTTATATCTGTAGTATGCGTACATTCTTCGTACATTGCATTGGTATTACCTATTTAAAAAAACTTTAATATATTCTAAATCTCGTACCCTTACTACTAGTACTTGAACCTAAATTTAACTTAACCTCAAGCTGAAAGATCAAGGCCCAAATTTTTACAAAACTTCTACAATGAACCATACCAAAGAGTAAGGGCAAATAACTGTTCAATGTCCAAACTTCAGAGGCTCTCAATCCAAAATTTAAGAAAAATTCTACACTACATGTAATGTAGTTATTTAATCTCATCCCTATTTTGATTAAATTTATAAAAAACTAGCAGGAGCGCAGACGGACTTCGTCCGTGAGGTTATGTATTAATTAGAAAGGTCAATAAAGATCCCGTGAGGTTATGTATAAGATGTATACAAAAATGTATACATTATGTATACAAAAATACAGCAAATGTTCAGTCAGTCTAGCTCTATCGATTGGCACAAAGTGAGATTATTGACCTCAGTTGACCTGGGTGACCTCTAAGGGTCAAGGTCATATGTCAAAGTAATCAAGACCCATCAAGACCTTTCTATTGATATAAAACATCATAGGTCTAACTCTTATAGGGGCTGAGATATGATTTTTTAAATATATTGACTTTTGACATTTTGGCGCCCCCTAGCGGCCAAACCATGCATCAGGTCAAAAGGTCACCTATACAAAAAAGTTTCAGGTCATCGAGATCTATCGATTGGTGAAAAGTCCAATATTAACATTTGACCTTTGACCCCAGGGGAACCGGAAGTGACATTGACCGGGTCATGGGCCATAAACACTCACCCAACCTATAACCATGTAAAATATTGGAGCTCTAGCTCTTATAGTTTCGGAGTCTATAGACAGACAGACAGACCGACATGATCAGGGGAATGTGAGACTACCACCAGAGGTCATCTTAGGACCTAGGTCTCATCTTAGGTCTTATCTCAAATGTTACAAAGAAATTTATATATATATAGATTGTATTTTTAAGTTGACCTAGAGGCTCGAAATTTCAAGATATAGGGTACTGATAGAAACATCAGAACAATTTGTAGTAAGTAGAGTTAACTTTTTCCTGAATCGTAAATACTATTTGATAATTATTAATTATGCAAAAATTAGGCAAAATTATATAGATCAAAAGTTGGAATAAAAATGTCAAAATAATTTTTTATTTTAAAATGTCACTTTGAGTTTAGGCTCATTTTCAGCCTAATGTAATAAAAATTAGGTAGATTATTTAGGATTTTTCGATTTTTTAAAAATTTAATTAGAATTTTTCAAAATTTCAAATCAAGTTTTTTGTAGGCATTTTAAGATACTGATATGTAGGGCACTTAGCATTAGTTTATTTTATATTTGATCAAGTTTTAGGCTACTTATCCTCACCTAACATCTAGACTCTGGACAAGATTTTAAGCAAATTTTTGGAAATTAAATTTAGCAAATTTGCAGATTAATATCAGACAAAGATTGAAAAGTTGACTTTATCTCTGATCTGATACACTTATCTCTACTTTACTTTACTTCAAATTTTACTACAAAATACATAGGTAGGGTACTGTAGGGTATATACTAATAGATAAGATACTCAAGTATGTCCTTAAACTCAGGCGGACCAGTCCCCTCAACATTTGGAAATACAAAATAATTGATTGGATGATCTATAAAAAAAATTTGGGAAAATTGCCATAATTAATATTTCATTGGCTTTCCAAAATCAAATTTTAAAAGTCTACTCATTTATAAGCTCATCACTTAAAACGAGCTTGGATTTAATCTCACCCCTATTTTGATTGAATTTACCCCTGTATTTTTGGTCTAACTTGGGATATTGATCCATATCCAATAATTACCAAAGGATATATTCAGCTTTCAGGCCTTTGTATGTTTGCATATAAAGGCCAGAAAGCCCTTTAGAACCCCAAGATATCCTTTGCAATTTTTAAAAAAGTCGTAAAAATTAAGATGATTTTCTATTATAAATGCGGTTATTTCTAAGATCCTTTAGAGAAATTTCGCTCTATTTACCTGGAGAAATGCAGTTTCCAACAGGATCAGACAGATTTGAAGGTAGTTTCAATGGCTGGACCACTCGAATCATTGTACATTGTTTCACTAAAAAATCAGCAAATTTTTTAGATCTAGATGTCAGAAATTTCAAACCCAATCGACTCTTAAGTTCATACCTGAACTTGACAAACAATAATATTCAAATACGAGTAGTTCAATTTTTTAAGCCATATTTTTAGTTCAAAATTGGGTAAAATGCCAAAAATTTTCAATTTTTTTGATCAATTATGAGATTGGAACCTATTACAGTAGGATATATAGTCCTCGTGGATTATGTACCATAGGATAGGTATTCGCCCGTGTTAGTAGGGTACTTGTACAAGGCAACAACAAACCTTAAAATATTATGGAAGTAATTAAAATTACTTGCATTTAATCTCATTCATATTTTGGGTCAGATTTACCCTTATATTTTTGTCTAACTTTAACCCCTGTATGTAATATACACAAATTTTTTTTTAGTTTTAGTTTAAAGGATGTATTCGGCTTTTAGGCCTTTGCATGTTAAACCTCATATAAAGGCCAGAAAGCTCATTAAAACCCCAAGATATCATTTCGGTTATGTTTGGATTTACAAAATTTGAGTTATTTTCATACATACATATTTTCAAGATTCAAGATCAAAAATATAGAGGTAAATTTAATCAAAATAGGGATGAGATTAAGATTAAACCCATAAAAAGTATAATTTTGACTAATCCTAAGTTTTGTTTGAAAAATTGACCTTAATTTTAATAGTTAAATCAACATAATTTACAGAGTTTAAATGAGAAAACTCTTTCGATTGTAATTTCTCAATTTTATAAATACACATTATGTAGAGTAGGGTACTATATCTTAAAACTAGGTACTTTAGGAATTATTAGAGCTTAAAGGCTTGCGTAGAAATGGAAATTTTGTACAAAATAAGCAAATTTTTCTTTGATCTGAAATCTGAGGACTTAATCTTAATTGTATTGTAACCATAATGTCCTCATTTTATGAGCTTAAACCACTATCACGTTTCAAATTTGAAACTCATAGATAGACAGTACTTACAGTCTACAGTAGAGTGTATATGGACCATAATAAATGAATAATATTGAAAGCACCACAAGTGCCATTACAATTACTATTACAATAACAATTAAAAGATATAAAGTCATTAACTTTTTGATGCAACCACTATTAAAGTCATATCTACAAGGCTCTTTATAGAACTTTGTCATAATTTCGGGATTTTTGTACAACTGGTCAAAAGTTCAATTTATCAAAAGATCAAAAATTGAAACATAAACTAAACTAAAAAAAATTAGGTTAATTTCATTCAAGGATAAAGCTGGACCAAAAATATTGGGGTAAATTCAGCCAAATTAGGGATGAAATTAAGCTTTAGTTGAACTAAATATCTAGGTAATATGGGTGTTTTTCAAAGATTATTGTAATTAATATAACCTAAATCGCCTCGAAATGTGATATATACGAGTACCTATTCTGTTTTAAATTACATATTTTTGACATGTATCTGCATTGCTAATTAGTAGTGTAGATTTACTGATAAAAGGATAGATTACCCTAAATTTGTATACGAGTAGTTGATAAATTTTCAAAAACTCTATCTGTTCTATTTTAGATATCAATTGTCTTAATGTCTTTTAAGGTATGATTTGAAATAAATTTAAAAAAAAACCTGACATATTGAGGTTGACCATTTTATCTTCAACTGTCTCTTTACTTATATAGTATCAGTAGTAGTACAAGTCACAAGTAGATGATATTGTCTCTGTCAAGCTCAAACAAGTCAAGAAGACTAAGGATAAGTAAATATTTAATGTAGGACACAAGAAGTGTATAAAATATCTATCTAGCTGACTATTAGTTTTTTTTCCTCAAGACTTTTTCCAGACTAGTTACACTTATTACTATTACTTATATAGCATGTATTACTACTGATACTGTTTAACTATTACAAGATACATACGGGATATGAACACAATTGAGTCAGCAGAATCAAAAAAAAACTCTCAAGTCTGTCTCTTATCAGAGTGAAAGTTAAGAGCTAAAGGGCTTTTTCATTTTACAAAAAAGTACATCTACTATACTACTATGTACTATGTACTAATAGAACTATCTACAAAAGTATCTCTAGTTTTGTATGCTACTTTTTAATGTATCTAATAGTCTCTGTAGTACATTTGTTCAAAAATTGCTTTTTTACATCTAAAACCGCACAATTTATAATTCATTTACCCATTCAAAATAGGCAAAATTCCGTTTTATTTAAAATTTTAAATAGGTTTATGACAGAAGTTAGAAATTTTTTAAAATGTGCATATTTTTCTTACTCCTTGAAAATTTTGAAAAAAAACATGTAAGTAAACCATTTACTATTCAAGGCCTTTGTTATAAAAGGGACTTGATGGAACATCTTATTAGATTTTGTAAAATCTGCTCATTTATTAGATACTGAATATTCCCAATAGATACCTTAAGTAAAATTTTAAAAAATAAAATATTACTGAAATTTAGTTAGGTTTATATCACGCTTTTTTGAGATCTTGAGCAGATTTTGTGGCAATTTGACCTCAAATAGTGTAGTGACATTTCTATTCTAGGTTTTACACTTGTTACTAAAAGTAGAATAGAAACTTTTATGTCCAGATTTTGAGATCCAAGATTTTCTACATTTTTTTGGATTTTTTGGTTAAAAATCTCAGCTTTTTAACCTACTATGCTATCCTTTTTCTATGTACTAATACTTACTTGTACTCTAACATGATAGAGGTTGGACACTTAAGAATGTTGGAAATCTCAATTTGCTTTCACGAAATCAGTCAAGCTTAAAATAAGAGAAAGTAGAAAGAAAAAAAAACCGAGAAAAAAACCTGAGCTATCTCGCTTGAACAGCTTAGTACAATTTACAATTTACAAAAAAAATCCATATAATCCTGTACATAGATAGTGAGTGCCATGTATGTGGTCTTAAAGGGTTTCTTTTGTAGGGCAAAAAACTTTAAAATTTTTAATAATTTACGAGATAAAGATAAGGTCTATAAGTCTACTAGGGTAACTGTACAATATCTTCCGGTTCTTCAGAGTATAATTTGGGTTATAATTTTATACATTATTAATGCACGCAGAAGAACTACTAAGGGTTATTATGATCTTGATACTCATCTCTATTATATTCTCTATTATACATACGAGTGTTCATATAGAAAGTCCGGATTTATATCCTCAAAAAAGAACATTTTTTTTACAAATTCGTTAAAATAATTTGTAAATTCCATACTAGATTTGAATGAATATAACTAGGATTTAATTAACTACTCTTTAGTTTAGTTTTAGTTACTAACTGCTCTAAATTAGCTCATTTTTTTAGGTCAATAATCGGGTCAAATGAATGTAAAATTCAGAATCTCCGTCATCGTTTACTCGTATAGCCAAACTTAAATCTCGTTTTTGGTTTTTTCCCATTTGATTAATATAGGGGCCCCTTAATGCACCCCAAGGGCAACCTGAACTTTTGCCGGAATGGCATAACTAGACTCTATAATTTGGCTAAATTATAGAGTCTAATTTGGTTAAATTTGGTTAAAATTAGTCCAAATAGTTTTCTAATTTTCTTAACAGTCAGAGACAAGTTGAATATTAAGTGCTCACTTCGCTCGTACTTAGGATTTAGGATAACTTTTTATAACATCATTCTGATTTTTTATTGAAATTGAAAGATTGATCACATTTTTTAGCTTTAAAAGTTTATCATTTTTACAATGCCCATTTTAATGCATTACATCGCTTTAAGCTCTTTAAAATATGAAAAATGTTTTTTGAGCTATAAATCCGAACACATTTGTTACATGATACATTGAATTTTGAGATTTTGAGATTCGACTTTTTTCTCTGGCCTTAGATTACACACACTTAATACACTTATTCTTATACCCTGTACTTATTATACTCATAGTACGGGTACTTTAACTTATGGGTAAAGTTCTAAGCGAAAAATTTCTATGTTTTGAGTTTTGTGAAAATTTTGAGCGCATGAAATTACAAATTTCGGCCAAATTCGGCTGATTCTCATAACATGATATGAGATTCGAAATTCGGGCTCGGTTTTTCGGTGTATTTTTAAAGAGAAAAATCCCAGATCGGTTCTTTACCCTGGTTCAATCTATTCTGGTAGTTTCATCTGAACAAAGTTCCTCTACTTTTCTCCTCTCAGAATTTTCTGATCTTTATACCTCTAGATACTTGTACCTAGTACTATTCCATAGACCCAAGTATCTGAATCTGAGCAAACATTTGTGACGTTTAGTTTGATAGAATAAATATCACCGAAAAGTTCTCATGGGTCCCGGTTTTGATTTTATTGCCGGTATCTTACGATAAATTTGTACTTGTAAAGTGCCCCACTTTTCTCTCTAAAAAAAGGGACAAAATATCCCCAAAAGTTGACATAACTCTGGGAGACAGGTATACTAGCAAAAGTACAAAAAAAAGATACAAGTCTCAAAATAAATTTGGGATTTCTGAAAGGAAAGTTTTGGTTTTCTTTTCTTTCTCTCTCTCCTTAAGAAAGAGGAAATAATAATAGTGAGGATATTTTTGAACAAATTGTAAAAATAAATTATTTAAAGAAAGGGTGTAACATTTCAGTCCAGCCTAGAAGATTAGAATGAAAGTTTATAAAAGCTTTTCGAAGTTTACAAAACTATTTGCTCAAGGCTCTGGATAGCTGTTATGGTCTTGGTAAGTTACTTGCTTACGAGTATAATAATTTTAGCTCGAGTATTTCTAATAAAATTCAATCAATTTTGACAGCCAATTTGCTACTTTTTTTACCATAAATTTGACCCTAAAATATGATCATTTTTATAAATTATTCAATTTCAAATCTCAAATATTGAAGAAAGGTTTTTATTGTAATTTCATATTTTTGATAAATAAGATATCTTTATTTAGTCAATTTTGTGCTTTTGAAAGCTAACCAGGAGACCTTGGGGTAGATTAAGGATAGTTTGGAAATGATTTTGAAAGGATATCTGCGACTTTCTGGTCATGTTAAACCTCATATAAAGGCCAGAAAGCTCATTAAAACCCGAAGATATCCTTTAGATTTTTTGAATTTGGATTTTGAAATTTTTATCCAGAGAAAGCTTGAGATATTCTCAAATTTCAAGTCAAAATTAAAGCTGGTTCATACGAAAACAGGCCTTCCAAATTAGTTCGGAATTTTTCTTGAAATTTTAACAAAGTTTACGGTTAAACCAGCCTTTATTTTGACCTGGAATTTATTTGTTTGTGCAATCTCTAGATAGAAAAATTTCAAGATAAAAACAGTCTTTTCAAAAACTACCCCTAATATACCCCTGACCCCTACTTATCCTTGCACTAGTAGTAGAATATATTTTGTACATTTATATAAATATTTTAGTCTAAATTACCAGCCTGAGATTTGACGTAGATGGGAATTATAAAATATTTAGATAGAGCTTTTCCAAGATATTTGCCAAAAACCAGTACTAGCAGTATCAGTAGTCAGTAGTAGCTCAAGGCTATACTTAATATGGTTTTAATTAGATTTTAAATGTACCTACCTACATTTTAATATATTTCAAATTGTTCAAATCTAAATATGACTAGGAATAATATAACTTCTCAACACATAATATTTTGGCTTAGTTTTTCCCTTTTTAAGAATTATTTTTGGGCATTTTCGAGCTAGTACCAGTAGAATGACTATAAAAAAGCCTACTTTTCCTAATTTATTTTATGATATTTGTCTTTAAAAAAAGTTACTTTACTTGTGGGAGAATCTGAAGAAATGGAATTCATTTGATGAAATGAGAGGTCACCAAAGCGGTCATGGGTCATCCTACAAAGGCAAGTGTAATCCTTTTCAAAATAAAAAAAAAATATGAAAAAAGTTTAAGGTTTATGAGAAAAGTAAAGCCCTTTTTATCTTACTACCAGTACATATTAAAAAAGTAATAATACTTTCTCCTATATTAGTAGTACTGATACTCTTTATAAGAACATTTTTGTACATTTTTTTTGCAGATAAAAGAGGTTTTTATGGACCAGGATCAGAAGCAATTGGAAATTCGGACTTTCATTATCAACAGGTATTTCGAGCAATTTAATTTCACATTTACGACCTAAAATTTACTATACTATACTGGTAGTTTGTATGGACAAAGTTGACCATTCACATAAAAATACAGATACTAATCGTAAATGCTATAAAAGAAGCCTAATCACATATTTTAAGTAATTTTGAAGATAAAAAAAGACTTTTTTTAGGAATTAGGAATCTACGATTACGATTGCACATTTTCCTAATTGAAAAAGCTTAGAAAACTCTATTAAGGTTTTACCAAAATGTATTTTAGGGGTATTTTAAATAGGATTAGAGTATTACAGTACCTATAGACTATAGACCTATTGACCTAATAGACTATAGACAAAATAGAGAACAAAAATAGCTGACATAATACTATAAAGATAAGATTTTTTAATAAAATATTTTGCTTTTTAAAGGATTTTAAGTCCTTAAATGGATAGGTAATGCCTGCCTACATATAAAAAGTTATAAAAAGCTATTAGAAAATTAAATTTTGTCAATTTAAATATTTGAAAAATCAAAATTAACTAGGCTTTAATCAACTCACTAGAAGTTGATTATAAATTGTGCGAGCAAAGCGTTGAAAAATCTAATTTTTCGGTTTCAAAGGTCAATTTTCGGGGTCAAAGGTCAACTCCAGGGTCAAACGGATATCAAATTCGGAATCTC
>JAQIXA010003153.1:0-14898 GCA_034699045.1 Nanhermannia cf. coronata Gr-Ori-00579
AGTGATACAGGGGTCAAAAAGAGTGTCGATTTGGGGGTCAAAAAGAGCCAAAAAGGAGGACAGTTTAAATCGGAGCCATCCTATATAGGTACAATAATTTTATTCACATTAATAAAGGTAGGCAAATAATAAAAATTTCAATTAATTTTAAAAATTGAATGCCAAAAATCTCAATTTTTATAGAAATTTTGTGAAATTACAAAATTAGATAGATCTTAAGTCGGTAGAAAATATCTAATATTTTGATTCTAAATGATTCTAAAGTTTCATAAAAAAATCCTAAAATTAAACCAAGTCTTAAGGATCCTGCTGTATATCATGTAAAATATTTCAAATTCTGATAATTTTTTATATTTTTGAAAGCTTCTCGTTTAGTGTATACCTAAACCTAAATTTTAGGTTAGGATTTTTAAAAATTGGGGTTGACACTAAACTAAACAAGTAACTAATTTTGGTCTAACTCAAAATATTAAAGAAATTATCAGAATTTGAATATTTTTACTTTAAGAAAGCATGATACGAGTATACCAGCAGGATCATTACAACTTGATTCAATTTTGGAAATTTTTATGAAAATTGAGATTGAGATACATTAGAAAATCAAAAATTCGAAATCTTTCAAATTTGAACTTTTTTAGATTTAGAAATGTAATGATCTGAAATGTATCCAATCTAAATTTGTAGTTTATCAAAATTTCTGTAAAAATTAAAATTTTTGGCATTAAAATTTTTAAAATTAAATAAAATTTTATCATTTTTTAAAGGTCTTGGATTTAATTTCATCCCTATTTTGGTTGAATTTATCCCTTTGTTCTTTGTTTAACTTTACCCCTGTATGAAATTAGCCCAAATTTTTTTTTAAATCCTAACCTAACCTAACCTAATTTAACTAAAACTAAACTAAAATTTTTGTGTGAATATCATAAAGGTGTAAAGTCTAATTTAGGGGTAAATTCAACCAAAATAGGGATGAGATTAAACTTACCAATGTCTTATTAATAAAGTGAGTAAAACTATACCTAAATAGGATGTTATGGCCTGTATATCTATCCTGATGATAATATTTGTATGAGTATTTATGTTGGATCAAATTCAAACGAGAAAAAAATCTAATTTTAAAATTTGCCCAATTTTTGACAATATAAAAATTTTTGGTATTTAGAATTAAAAATAATGATAATTGCAAAGTAGGTGAGATAAGTACCCTTTAAAGGTACTTTATAGAGCTATTTCTGTGTTAAATGTAAAATATCTACAAAAGTTCCATGTATTTTACTGATATTTGATTATCATTTACTCACAAATGGATTATTTAATGCATAAAAATAGCCATATTTGTGTATTTAACAATTTATTGGCAAGATTTTTAATGAAAATTTTGAATTTTTGATAAATTATTGATGCTATATAGTGTATAACCGAATATACAAACAGAATTATAAGAAAAGTAGGGACTAATGGTTTGAAAAAGTGTATAAATAGGATTAGATTTGAAATAATGGTTATATAAACCTTGTGCTTTCAACTTGAAGAAAAAATATCAAAAATAAATAAATTGTAATTGAGGGTGTGTCTGGATCTCAAGTCGAAATTGACCAGTCAACTTGAGAAAAAGTTGACAAGTCCAAGTTCCAGTAGTGCCCAAGTCCAAGTCGAGGTTACTCGACTGGAATTGAAATAAAAAATAAATTTTTTTGACATTTCTCAATCGATTCTATAAATTATTGTCCGAGAGAAGCGAGCACTTTCTAGTCAATTTTGGTTGCATTTTTTCAGTCTGAAGATCTTATTCTAAAAGATTTCTCGAAAACTAATATCCAATAGTTTAAGAACTTAAAATAAAGGGTCTAGTTGGACCTTTTTTTACAAAAAAATCGTGATACTTATGACAATTTAAGTGTCCTTTTGACCCGAAAGTTGACCTTTGGTCCCGAAAAATAGGGTAGCTTAACATGCATTCTTTGCTCATACAATTAGTATTTAAAATTAACTAAAGAGTAGTTAATTATATCCTAGTCTAGTCTTATAAGTATATCTATAATCGGAATTTTGATACTTTTTTATTTGCAATAAATGGGTTATTAAAGTTAAAGATGACAGTGGCAAGTTAAGTACCCTACTTTATTCGAATTATATCTCTATAAGGTACCTACATTTTAAGTGTGCTGACAATTACATATGAACCAGTAGCCAGTGGCAGTAACACATCTTTTTTTCAAATTTCGAATGAAATTTTTTGACTTTAAAATCGCATTTGGTTTCAATTTTGATTTTATAGTAGAAGACTTATTTTATGGAGTATTGGTTGCTTTATAGAGAAGTACGACTCTATTTCAATCTGATTTGATGCATTTATATTACCATTTTTGAGTTTAAATTGACACTTTAAACTGTCTCTCTATGTATAGGAAATCATCAAAATTGGAACTTTTTCAAAAAAATATGTAAATAGAATCAGAAACTATAGGCCTGTAAGTCCATTATAATCCCAGGATATCCTTTCAGATTCATTCCAGAATTAAAATTCGAAATTTTCAACAAATTTTTAGGTTTTAGGCAACATTTTAATTAGGTATTTGAGATTCTGAATCGAAATTTTTGAAAAATTTTGCCAAAATTTAAACTTTTAAACTTAAGCAATGAAATCTGGTTTCAAAATGATTGGTTTCCCATTGATAATATTATGTATAGTAGTAAGGGCCTTGTTATTTTATTATCTATTCAATTCTCGTTAAATGGATACTTTTCTAAAGACAAAAAAAGGGACTTTGAAAAGCTTTAAGTATTTGATAAATTTTATACTCTACACTTAAAGCTTACATAAGTACCTACCTACTATAGTAGGTACTAGCCAAAGTCTGTTCGATTGTGTGGGTTTGTACTAAAATAAAAGCTTTTAGGTATCTTTTTTATTGTAAACTATTTGAGAATCGAATTATACACAGTTTATACGACCAGAGTTCTCAAAAAAAGTATCCGGTTATCCACGAAATCTCGGTCAAATTATCAAAATCACAAAAAATAATTTGCAAAATTTTTGCAAAAAATGTTCTATCTGTATTTTGTGCCTCAAATTATTCTATTTTCTCTTACTAAACATTAATAGTGGTATTCTCTAAGCTTAATTTGAAATCCTAGTTTTTGTCCATAAACTTAATTACTATATCACGAAATAGGGGATTTTAAAATAAAAATTTGAGATAAGAATACCACTATGAAATATGAAACTAAAAATGTCTAAAAAACCAAAAAAGTGAAAATGCCAGTGTCTCGAAAACCTAATTTTGCCAAATTCTGTCAAATTTTTTTCGAAAAACCTTTTCAAAAAAGGATTTTAGTGGATTACTCGTATGACCTGCATTTTTTTCCTGTTGATGATAGTGTAAGACTATTGATGCAGGCAAACATTTCCAAACTAATTTTTTAAATTTGCCAAATTTTTGATACTAATGAAAATTTTGGCATTTAGAATTAAAATAATACTCAATTTTTGAATCTGGTCCTTCATTGGGCTTATAACACCTTATAGGCGCAAAATTGATTGGAATTCTTGAATTGACAAAAAATTGACCAAATTTTAATATCAAAAGTGGTACTGTTCATAAAAAATATCAAAATTTTGTCAAATTTTTGCAAATTTTGTCTAAAATTCTGTTGCAAATGTTGATTTTAACAAATTTATTCTTTGATAATTTGATCTTTTGGCCAAAAAAATGTATGTTTATGAGTATTCAAGGGCATTAAATTAAATTCTTAAATGTCAGAGTTTCATGGGGTATCCTCTGTACTATAGACTATAGATTGGATTCTGAATTCTGGCCGAGATTTTTCGGGGGGGAAAAATCGGGGAATTTGTGCAATTTACAAGGGAGATATTTTATTTCTTATGAAATTTATCCAAATAGAATTTCGATGTGATGTTCCTCTACTCAATACACTATAGTAGGGTAGGATACTTTAACAGTAAGTACTTGTGTATGTATAAGTATCTATATAGTTCAAATAATAAAGTAAATGTATTTTTATCCAGGATATAAATTATACATCAGGATTCTAGGATCAAATTTAAATGAATTCTACATCTTCTGGAATGCCCAGCTCTCAACTAAAAACTAAACTATTCGGATGAAATATAAATGACTTCATTTATCTATTACTATACTTCTATACTATACACTCAAAGACCCATTTGAATCTCATTATTCATTAAAAATGAATTTTACTCACAGTTTAGCAAGTAAACCCGTCAAAATCACAATAAAAATCTCAAAAGTAAAGGAGTAAAGTTATACCACAAATATAGGGGTAAATTCAACCAAAATAGGAATGAAATTAAACCCAAGTCTTTAGTATGAGGATCTAAAAATTATTTTACACAATAATTTGAAGGCAAATTACTTAGAAAACACTCTTAACATTAGAAAGTAAATTTTCCTTTAAAAAGGTCGAATTTTTGCCTGAAATTTAGAAAATTTTAGCAAATCTTGATTTTGGATGATTTTAAGGAAAATTTTTGATGATTTTTCTGATGATTTTTCTCAACTTTTTGGGATTTTTACTTGACTATCGTAGATAACATGGCATACCTATGTGTAATATGTGGTGTGAATTTTCTTTTAAAATCATTTAGGACCATATTTTGAGAAAAATTTTTAAGCAAAATCCTGAAAATTTTGGGTCATTTTAAGGTGTTATTCAGGCGTTTTCTGATTGTTTTTTCTGTATTTTTTGGAACTTTTACTTGACTAGACAAGAGTATAATATGTGAAATTGAAAGACTATTAAAATTCCCTTTAATGACTTTGACTTGAACAAATCTATTATTATAACATTATACATAGGTAGGTATTTTACATGAGATATTTAGTAAAGTAATTCTCACCTAATTTCTCAACTTTCCAATCTCTCGATTTCAAAATTTCAGATTCACTTAAACTTTCTACACTTTACTTTTACCCTTTTGACTTTCAATTTGCATTTTTCATCCCACTTAACTATTACTACGAGTATATACAGGATATTTCAAAAGTAATTTCACAAAAATTTCAAAATTATACAAGATATTTGGTATATCTCATAAAAAAGGTACTCGAGAATTGAAAATTTTCCTTGTAAAAGTGTGGGTATACTTAAGAAATACCTTGTATATAATGTAGGTAACAACTCTAACTTATACAGGGTCTTTCATATAACATGTGAAATTCCAAAATTTTATCGAAAATTTGAAAATCCTGCGTGAAAAGTCCATTTGACTTGAGAAAAGCTTTTCTTTAGAGTGTCTATACTTATGAAATACTTTGTATAATGAAGATATTTTTTCAATTTAAAAGAGTTGAAATGTCAACTGGGATGGTGGCTGTCAAACTCAGACATTTTACACAGGAATAGCCAAGTCTTTGTAGATAGGTTAAATATTACTTTTTGATGATGAAATATGAACTTTATGCAAAAAAATGAATGGAAATGCACTTAAGTAGAGAGTTTAAAACTCAAATATGTATATACCCTACCAATAGTCTACTATATACTGCAATTTCAATAGTAAAATGCAAATTTCTTTGATTTAAAAAAATGTAAAAATTGAGACTTACGGAAACCATAAGATGATCTGATGAGCTGACTCTTGTGACTCGATTTTTGACGAAAATCCGCTTGATCAATCGCTCGATAGTTTGATTAAACTGAAAAAAATTCAAATTTTTTTGTAAATTTTGCAAAATTTTGATTATTTTGTCACATTCTGTGCAAAAGCTTTAGTTTTAAAGGATATTTTCGGGGTATAATCAGCTTTCTGGCCTTTATATGAGATTTAACATGCAAAGGCCTGAAAGCCCAAGAGTTCCTTTCAAATTTTTTCTTAAATTCGAAGTATTTGACTTCAAATTTTTCAAACTTTTTTTTACTTTTAGAGCAAACATCGAGTAGAAAACACCTCTAAAAAGCTTAATTTTGCTTCAATTTTGGCAAAATTTCCAGAAATTTTAAATTTAAAGTATTCACAAGTTCAAAATTGAGAAAATTTTACGAATTTCAACTTATAAAATTCAATATTGAGTCAAATTTCCGATAAATTTTTTTCTAAAAAAGATACATTTACCTATATGAAAATGATTTCAGAAAGGTTATCTTGGGATTTAATGGGCTTTCTGGCCTTTATATAAGATTTAACATGCAAAGGCCTGAAAGCTGAATACATCCTTTGAATCTCAAAATGTAAAGCTTACCTTCATGAAAGAGACATAAGCAGCATAAACCGAGAGTAGAATGAGAGCCTCCCACCACCTTTTTCCCATTTTATGTCGAAATTTTGTTTCAAAATTTGAAGTTTTTTTTGGAGTTGGTTGGAAATAAAGAAAAGAGATTAATTAAAAGATAGGCCAAGTATGAGTACTACTGATATAATGAGGTTAAATGGATTAATTACTTACATAATTAAATTATCTCGGAAGAAAGTTATGAGAATTATTAGAGAGACTGAGTAAAAAGAGCAATCTCTGGAAAAACAAACAAAAGTTCAAAGTTCAGAACCAGATTATCAAATTATAAGTACATAATCTAAACTACTACTGTTTTAATTTTGGTACAACAAAAACATCATCGATCAAATAATCCTTTTCTAATTTTTGACAGAATTTCAACTCCTGTAATTTTACGTACTACTTGTGTAATTTCTCGATCAATTCTACCCATAATTATTCAGTTCTCAAGACTTTTTTAGTAGGTTTTCTTATCTCAATTTTCAATTTGAAATCTTAGTTTTTCTCTTGGTTCATTTGTTAACTACGAAATCTAGGATTTCAGAATTGATATTTGGGATAAGAATACTTTCAGTAAGTATAACAAAAATCTTAAAAGTATTCTTAAAAATGAATAATACTTATAAGAGAATTCACCAATGATCTCTGGAATCTAGATGTTTCAAAGTTTGCCGAATTTGAGTCAAAACCAAAATGAAAGGAATTCAAATTTATATTTGTCATAAAATAAAATTTTGAATTTTAAAGAATTTTGATTGATGATTTTATAGGGTGTATTTAATTAGTGTATTTCATACATATTGAATCAATTTTTGGATATCAAAAATCTACTAGAAACTTTCTTTATCAAGTATAATCAAGCGGTTAAGTTGATATAAAGTACTTATTTTACAATTATTCTCACAAGTAATTTTACATATTTGTACATGTACATGTACATATATAGTGTAGGGTACAGGGATATTTTGAATGGATTTATTAATAAAAATAGCTCGAATTTTGTGAAAATTCAAAATTTTTCTGATATTTTAAGATTCAGATTTTGATTCTAAAATACTCTAAAAAATAAGTTTTGAAGACTGAATTTTAATGAATTACAATTATTTATACAAGTCTGTCAATTTGGACTTAAAAAGGATCATTTTTGATGAGATTTTTGTAAATTTTTGTGAGTTTTTTTATACTCTACCTGAACAATGGCCACCAAGTTAATTGAAGAACCGTTTTTGAGAAAAGTGCACACATTCCAATCACAAATAAAATATTAAAAACAGCGGATCCTGAAAAAAATTTGCAAAAATTTAACATTAAACAGTATCTTTAGCTCAATTAAACCTAAATTTGTCCACATTCTACAAAAGAATGCAAATTTTTTGGATTTAATCGTGAAATAGACAAGAAATATTTAGAAAATAGAACAAAAACGTGATCTTTAGAACCACAATTTGTCAGAAAATGTGCCTAAAAGGTCAGTAATTTGTAAATAGAGTGTTTTACGGGCTTTTTGGATGGTTTTTAATGATTTTTGTATAAACTTAGGATTAGATTTGCTAACATACTTACTTAAGGATACAAATTTTTGGATTTAATTATGAAATAAACCTGAAATATTTAGAAAATAGGATAAAACCATGTTCTTTAGGACCGCAATTTGACTAAAAATGTGCTCAAAAAGGTCAATAATTTGTAATTTAAGAGTGTTTTAAAGGTTTTCTGAATGGTTTATAACGATTTTTTATAGGCCTAGAGTTGTCAACATACTTACATATTTAAGGATACAATATTGTGGATTTTATCTTGAAAAGATAGTCAAGAAATATTTTGATAAATAAGAAAAAACCGCGGTTTTTCGGCCAAATTTGACAAAAATGTGCTCGAAAACGTCAATTATAGGGTTTTCAGGACTCGTTTTTTAACGATTTTAGTTTATAGAATATCCGATAAATTCTTACCAACAATAGTACCAATTCCGACATCATCACGAGATATAAAAACACCTATAACACTAGTAAATAATTCTGGAGCAGAACCACCTTTAAAATTAAAAATGAATAATTAACCAATCTTTATTTCGGGTAAAAAAAAACTCGGTTTTTTAAGTAAAAAAATAGTATTTCTACTACTATAAACTACAAGGTATTATTTATAGTTGTATCTAAATTTCTTAATGTTTCTGTTTACCTGCGGCCATGAAAGTAGCACCCGCCACATCGTCCTATCCAAAAATCCCCAATTAATTATGTAATAGTCTTAATTAAATTAAAAAATAACCAATGCTCATCATAATACATAATAGAGTATACCTACGTATATGTATCATAATAATAATGAGTTAATTAAGAAAAGTGTCATTTTTAACAAAACATCAAGACTTTATTTTATTATTTAAACATGAATCGAGGACTATTACTCGTACCTACCATATATAAAAGATACACTAGACCAAAATTACGATATAAAGTATACATGAGAATAGATTATTTAGGGTCAGTGAAAGTTTATAGACATTTTTAACTTTGTTTAGGGTATCAAAAAGTTGGTAAAATATCAAAATATTGAGTATCTAAATAAGCTAAAATATCAAAAAAAGGGTAAATTATCTCCAAGCTTTTTTAAATTGTAGGATTCTTAGTAATTCAAAATCCTAATTTGGAATTTTTCTTAAATATTTTTCATTTTTCTAATTCATTTTTCTAAGATATTTAGAAATTTTTGAAAGAATCGAGCATAAATATGTCTTATACTTGAAATCAGAATCAATTTATATAGATGTGCTCGTATATACTCGTATATAGGTAGGGTACTTGAGTATTTTTCAAGGATTATTGAGTGTTTTAAGGACAATTTAAACTTGCACAGTCCAGCCAATAATTATAGTATAGGTACTAGATTAGATATAGTTCCAGTAATTTTTTTGAAATTAAGACTGTCTGTTTTAAGCTGAACGAGTTGTATATATCTAGAGATAGCAAAGATATTCTCAAACAAACAGGTCTGTTTCTGGAGAAAACAGGCTCTTCAAATTTTAAAAAAGTCTCTGAACTATTCCGAATCTACCCTAGGCCTAGTAACTGTTTTTTTTTGCATATTTTCTTACCTCAATTGCTAAAATTTCAATGATAACATCAAGGGACGGTACAAAAAACTGAAAAAAAAAATAGATAGAGAGATATAAGATTTTTTCAAATTTTTTTAAAAAAATTTCAAAAATTTCCAAAAGGATATATTCGGCTTTCATGCCATCTTATTAGCCATTTTAGCGGATATTTTAATTTTAAATCCAATTTCTATTTTAAAATGACTAATTTTGGCAATTTTTCAATTAGTTGAAATTTGGCAGTCTTTAAGTACCTATTAGTATGTTATTAAATTTAAAGAAAAAAAGAAAATATTTGCCATTTTCTGGCAAAAAATCTATAAAAGAGTTTAAAAGACTCGATTTGGGTTAAACTTCATTTAAAGGCCAGAAAGCCCATTAGAACCCAAAGATCCATTCTAAAAATTTCAAGTTTCCAAAAGGATATTCATGACCTTTACTATTTACCATTTTAAACCTCATATAAAGGCATATAAAGGCATATAAAGGCCTATTATAACCCAAAAATATCCTTTCGAAAAATTTTAAAAGTTTCCAAAGATTTCCTAAAGGATCTATTCGGCTTTCATGACCTCTACCATTTTACCATTTTAAGTCTCATATAAAGGCCAGAAAGCCCATTATAACCCCAAAGATATCCTTTCGATAAATTTTCTAAAATAAATTTCCAAATTTTTCTACCTCATCGCAAACGATGGCGAGTGCGATGAACATGTAAATGACGCCAAGTATGTAGAAAACGACGGCTCCCTTCCGCCTCTCCTCGAGGGTGAAAAGGTCAGGTGGAAATAATTTCCCGTCTTCAACGGCTTCTGTCCCATTCTCGCCGCCAGGGGGCGCTTCGCTCGAGCTCAGTAGGGCCTGCCTTCGCTCTCTTATAAGATCCTCATAGGAATAAGAGTAGGACTCTGGCTCGAATGGATAAGGATACTCTGTTAAAGGGGCTGAGACCGAAGGGTAGGGTACTACATACAGAGGAACCTCTCTATAACGACTCTTCTCCTCTTTCTCATTATTATTTCGTACATAATTCTGAGTATCACAAGCCACTAGGACGAAAACTAGGGGTAGGACAAAAAAAATGACCACTCGTCGCCATTTGGTCCGGTTTTTAACTCGGATGCGGTGAAAACCCCGCCAGTCCATAGCTCTCTCTATCAATATGACCTCTGACCTGAGAGGTCAAAAACTTGAAAAAAATAAATTCAAAAAAATCACAAAAACTTGATAAATCCACAAACACTAAAAAACATACTTAAATGTATTTAGGACAACATTTTCTTCGCTTCTCTTTTCGATGTGACATCACTTTTGTCCAGCACTAGAGAACTAGCTAAGACCATATACTTACTTTAGTGATTTTTTTTATTTCGGATTTTTTATGACTTTTTTTTTGAAGGTACTTTAAGGCAAACTGGAGTGTTAGTAGATGAAGTAGTACAGGAGTTGGGAATGAGACTGAGACTTGATTCTCTGATTTCTGGATAAAGTTTTGAGGAAAAAAGTCCTTGCACGTTTTTCAACTACTATTCCAGAGGTTACATTTTATCCAGAATTCAGAGAGGTATGACCATATCCAGTACAGTAAAACTCATGTTAATGTCCCATAAGAAGTGTAGGGTACATTAGGTATATGAAAAAAAGTCTGTTTTATTTCTCCATAAGGATACCCAGGGTAAGAATCGAATGTTGTCTCGTCCGCGCCTCTCGTTTCTAATGGGAACCCGGGCTCGAAATTCGGAGTTTGTCCCCATCCATAATACTGCTTAGTAGGTGGGCCATGCGCTCAAATTTCATCAAAAAAAAAACCAAAAGTATACCATGGATTCCCATGGATTTTATATGGACAAATAGGTAACTACTAGTATTACTATTAGTAGTATTATTACCTATAGAAAAATTAAATAAGAGAAAAATTAAATTATGAAATGTGAAGTATTGGAAGTTAACCTTAAGTATCGAAAATAGAATTTCTAGAGCATGGAAATGGCTTAGAATTTGAACATGACCTTTTCATTACACTTTGTACAAGTATGTACTTATATGGATTATTATACCTTTACTATGTACTGCTAATACCTTACTATATAATTATTTAATACCTTTCAGAATTATGTCAACTAACTAAATATCCAGTGCAAAATACACTCAATTGACAAAATTTGTCAAAACATATACAACAACCATTTTTTGCAAAAAGTTCGACTTTCATTTTAGTCCTCATATAAAGGCCAGAAAGCACATTATAACCTAAAGATATCCTTTCAAAATAATGATAGTTAAATTAGACAATATTTAGAAAGTTTAGAAAATGAATTTTGATCTAAATTATAATAGATAAGATCCTAATAGATAATATAACATTTTTTGCAAAATTTTTGCGAAAGATTCGCTAAAATGATACACTAGTAAAAATGGATTGCAATTCAGGTGAAAGCAGTGACAGTTTGAAATAAGGTAATTTTGACTAAATAATATGTAAAATTTTTACTAAAAATTGACAAAAATTAAAAGAGTTAAAATCGGTTACAATATCGGTGAAAGTTTGGCGATTTTTGTACAAATATTCATATCTTTGCAAAATTTTTGCTAAATTTTTGGAAAAATGAATTATTACATTACAATATCGGTGAAAGCGGAGAAAGTTCGAAATGAATGATTTTGGCTAATATGTAAATAGATAGTTTAAATTTTTGGAAAATTTTGCAAAAAAAACTCAAAATTTTACTCAAAAAGTTACTCGTATGAATACTTATACCGATAAGCTAGTTTTTTAGACAAATATTTTCTCAATTTTAAGATATTTAGGTGCTTTTTACTAGATTCTTGACCAAATTATTGAAAATTTCGTAAAATTTTAAAGATTTTCCAACCTATAAATGTTAGGACCTATTCGGCTTTCAGGCCTTTGCCTTTTAAATTCCATATAAAGGCCAGATAGCCATTATAACCCCAGAAGATACCCTTTGATATCTTCAAATCTCCAGCTGTATCTTTTTCTTGATTTTGAACGATTTTACCTTTGACAATATGATCATAAAAGTTACAAGATATTTGAATATATTTTTTTGTTCATATTTTGTTCCTTGAAAATTTGCCTACTCACTCTAATCCTAAATAGAAATTCCTCCCTTGAGAACTTGAGATTCTTTTTGAAATAACTAAAATTTTATACCTACTAGAGTTATAGTAGGCATAATAAATGGGCTTATCAAATTGTAACCTTATACACTTTCCAGAGTCACTTTAACAAAACCCCGAAAATCCGTATTACTCTTATTTAGGTAGGGTACTTTTGTATTAAGTATTATGACTATAGTATTTTACATTATTTCCATATTATTTTGGACATTTAATAAAAGCACTATGTACTATAGTACTAATAGTAGTATTAACTACAATATTTAAAGTTAAAGTACTTATAGTAGTATAGGCATAGACTATTGCGAAAATCCGAATATAATAATAGTAAGTATAAAGAAAAGGTTTTAGTTTCACAAATTCTTAAAAAGCAAGGTCAAATCCATTATTATTCAATAGGAAAACTCGTCGAAAAATAAATATGCTTTCACGGTCTTAAGAAATGAACAAATTTAACTATTAGTAGGTACTTTAATTTTACCATATTATATATTTGTAAGTACTTAACCATACTACTAACTTACTAACTCCTAACTGTAATAAGTGGATAAAGCTAAACCTACAATTTTCTTTTGTCACAAGTTTCAAGTTACAAGTAAGAATATCGATATCTTATTAGAAATTTTGCAAAGTTTTTTGAGTTTTATCGAAATCAGGATTTTTAAAGATCATTTCATTACGAAATTTTTAGAAAAGTTTTGGTCTTTTCATGTAATATCTTAATATAGTGTATTATCCCCAAATTTTTGTAAAATGCTTGAAATATCGAGGATTTCCAGTGTTTTTAAAGAAGTCTTTATGCAATGCATTTTAAGGAACTTGGCGATTTTACCTATTTGAATCGAATGGTCTTAATTTGAAGAATTTTAAAGGTTTTTATCAGGAAAAATTAGTAGGTATTTTGAGCCTTTTCTGAAGGATCATCTCTCAAAATCTTGAGTCTTCGTACTTTAGATATTATTTTCTATTTCTAATCTATTTTTAATTTTCTAATTTTTGAATCGTTAATCTTGCATGATTTTGATAGCTAAATTGAATTAGAAATTTTACGGAGAAAGTTAAAAAAATGAATTTCTATCTAAACAGTAAATTTTAATAGATAATTTCATATTTTTTGCAAAAAATTTGCTAAAATGATAGTAAAAATGGATTATAATTTAAGTGAAATCAGTGAAAGTTTAAAATAAGGTAATTTTGACTAAATAATATGTAAAACTTTTGCTAAAAATTGACAATAATTACGAGTTAAAATCAGTTACAATTTCGGTTAAAGTTTGGCGATTTTGGTACAAATGTTTTATATCTTTGCAAAAATTTTGATAAAAATTGACAAAATCATATAAATTTTTATGTAATTTTTCACATATAAGCATCTAGGTGAAATCGAGATGATATTTTATATAATAAATAATAATCTTAAGATAGATAGCCAGTTTAAGCTTAAAGTTACTGACGTTTATTTGAGATAAATAAACCTTTACTTGTTTATGGACTAGAGTAGGTAGTGAAACAAAAGTTTTACATATTATTTCATTCAGACTCAGACTTCTATATTTCTCTAGATTATAATACCAAGAATCAAGAACTTTTTCAATGACCATGGCTTTAAAAGTTATCTCATCTTCCACCATGGGTATTCGGTATTATTGTTTGTTACTACTACATAGTTATGTACATACCTAAATATACCGAAAAAAGAGAAAAAAAAAATCAAGAGCAAATTGAGCTTAACTTGATCAAAAAACTTATGGTGTAAAAAAAGCACTTTTATTTCTTTTAATATAAATGACAAACTTTTCTGTATTATATTATACGAGTTCTTTAAATGTAGGTACTATATGTTATGTACAAAGTATAATATACATTTATATGAAATCAAAAAAATACTTTCTTGAATCTTGCTTTCGAGGACATGAACTTGACGGGGGCTTATATTTTATACACGGAACGGTTAAGGTATTTTTTGATGACGAAATAACTTTTATAAGTAAATGACGATATTTTGATTTTGATCACAAAGATTAAGATAAAATACACCTTCTTGCACTTTTTCGATACAATTAGTAGATTATAGATTTGGAAAGTTGAAGAGCGATGGTCAAGGCAATTGTTGATGTTGGCCAAGATTGTTGATCCATTTTAGTTGATAAAGAGTAGAGCAAATGCAAGGGAGAAGCAGAAGACAGCTACATAAGGACTTAATCTTTCACCAATTCTTGCACATTTCCAAAATGTTCCCATAAATCTAAAAATAAAAAGAAAAGCATAAATTAGATACTTTATATTATATATAGAACACCACTATGATTAACTTCAGTAAATTCATAAATAAAGAAAAATTAAAAATTTTAGAAAAATCCCCTCCCTCGCAGATTAAAAATTAAAAAATAATTTTTTAAGGGA
>JAQIXA010003154.1:0-14894 GCA_034699045.1 Nanhermannia cf. coronata Gr-Ori-00579
ATCTTCGACCACAGGAAATAATGTTAAGAAAACTTATGAAATCATTCGGGTTAAGGACTATATTAATACGCTAAAAATTGTATTTTTGCTAAAATTTCGGATAGCGCAAGCATGCTTGTTTGAAATAAAGTAAGTACATTATCTATTTAACAATATTTTCTATTTCCAGCAATTGAATCCTCTGAATATGAACGGAGGTGTTGAAGGTCAGTATATGTCAGTTGCAGAATTATCTTCTCTTCGAGATGACGACCCAGAGATCATAAAACAGGAAAAAGCAGATCATCAGATATTTCTCTCTTACGACTTCAACTCGGTATAAATTACCCAAAGGCTTACGTAATTCTAATACAGGTAAATAAGGTACTAAAAAATTGTAAAATTTTTAAAGGTCGATAATTTCCGGTTCCACGGTCCACACATTCCAATTAAATCAGGTACATCTACTTTTTCCAAATACATAACTGAAAAACCGAATAATTATGTTTTTTTAGTTAGGAAAGGTCATAAACTTTACACACCTCAATTAAATCACATATCGCATATTATGCCTCAATCACCACCTCTTATTCAACCTGAATTACTTCCAATGGACCGAATTTGCAATTCGAATTCGGTGAAAATGAATTGCACAGTTGAATATTGCGAATGCATTCACTTAATTAAAGTTGAGCTTTATTCAATCGTCGAACTTGTGCTAGTGGACAGGTAGTTTTCCAACTTTACAAGTAAACCACGTAGTCAGTCTTATTATTCTTTAAATGCACCTAATTAAATTTTTTATGTTTTTTGCAGGGGATACACTTTCGATGCCAATCATCCATTTCAGTACTTTCATTTCAGTACTTTCATTTCAGTATCATTCATTTCAGTATTTCTCATTTTTCAGTATTCATGGCCATTTCTTCAGGGTTGTAGGAATGGAGAGATTGGGAAACAACACAGAACCTCATTATATTCAAAATCTTGATCAAAAGGTAGGAAAATTCTTCAGAAATAGTTTACCTAAATAAGCAAAATTGCAAGGGGTTTTAATTAGCTTTATTTATTCTTAATCAGGGACTCATATCACGAAGGACACACCAAGCTGTAATTAAGGGTAATTTTTGATTAAAATTATAGAGAATTTCTCTTGTACAGTACCAAATTAAGTAGGTACAGATTAACGATTTTTGCATTCGTAATTCGTAAAGTAAGTAACCTAATCAAATCAAAATCAATAAGCCAATAATCAAGATTCAAGAATCTTTTGGATTGGTTTATCTTTATCATTTATCTTTATCATACGAGTATTACGCCTTATTACGGAATACGGATATTAATCTCAGGGTATATTGAGAATGAGAATCTCGATCAAAAAACAAACAAAATCGGAATCAAAATCAAAATGAAAATCAAAAAATGTTTTTTGATTTTGAGCCGAGCCGAGGGCCGAAATCGATATTGTTTTGTCGCTATTTGATCATATTACTATATGAAATGATTGAAATGAATGTTATGAAGGCTATGAAATGATTAAAAGTTAAATAAGTATTACTGTACTATTATGATAAAAGATTTGCCTACAATTGTAAATTGTAATTATATAATATTATACCTTTAAGTATCAATAATCAATAGGTACCTAATATAAATGTATTTAATGTTTTTCCAGATACCATAACTGTACCTGATGGTAAGTAAAAAATTATACCTACGTGATTTGATAATTTCGAATTTACTAAACTCATTGTTCTTTTGTATCGATTGAATAATTAGGTGGATATACAATTGTTCGATTCAGAGCAGATAATCCTGGATTTTGGTTCTTTCATTGTCATATAACCTTTCATGTAGAAGTAGGCATGGGGTTCATATTACAAGTACTAAATTATTTAAATTAACTTTTATTAGACTAGATTTGGAATGAGTTTTTTGTTTTGTTTTTAAAGGTTGGGAATTTAACAGATATGCCAACGCCACCAGAGAATTTCCCAAAATGTGGAGACTATCTTCCACCACCTGACACCTCGAAAGGACCTTTGAGAGTCAATGAACCGAGAAAACCGATTGTTCCATTTAAAAATGAAACAAATTCAAATGACCCTCCTTTGACATCGACAGAGAAATCAAAACATAAAGACAAACCGGTAAAGGACAAAGTCAAAGGAGAAAGCAACACCCTAAAGTCATCCTCGAAACTAATTTTTAATTCTATAATTTTAATATTTGTAACATTTAATATTTTAAGATAAAATTAAATTTAAAATATACTTACATGTAATCTGCACATGTAATCTTAATTTAACCTCAAAAAATTATATTTTATCCCAATTTCAAAGCCTTAACAAAGTATTAACCAAAAATAGACTTTATAAAATTAACTAAACCTTAAGTACATACCTAGTAATTATCTAAGATAAGTTGAATGAATCTTCATTATACCTGTAATTTACTACTTATTTACACACAATACGATAAAATAGATAATTTTTAAGTACAATACCTATATTATCTAAATGAGATATAATTTTAATTTTAATCTACCTAAGTATTTATAGTTATAGATATAGACAGTGCAAGTAGTTATGCAATGAAATAAAAAAAATAGTCATCGATTCTAAAAAATAAAAATTCTCGACGTTAAATCATCCTTTATTTAGTTAACTGAAACTTTCCAATTATTCCATAAAAAACAAACAATATTTATATATTAACAAATATCAACAGTCATTTTTACTTGATTGTTAAGATCTTAAGTATCTTAAAAGTAACATTAAGGATTGACTATATTCTTTCCAGGTACTACCATGTATGTAAGTACTATGTAATAGGTATTAACAATGCATCATTGCCTAATGATTCAAAATACAATTCTTAACTAGGTTAGGTATATAGTTTTACTTTAAGTAATCTTATTAATTCTTATTCTTAAATAAAATAAATGGATTTTGTAAAAAAGAGATTACAAGGTTAACTGAAGGGTTGGTAGTTGGTGTACTACGTAATAATAATAATGTAATACCTACTACCTATTTAAGAATAAATTAAATTATGAGATTAGAATGACATGAGATTCTTAATTTTAAAAATTCTGAAACAAAGCTCTCGTATAAAATAAATGCTAAAATTAGTCTAAATGCAAAAGTTATCTAACTGGAAATGATAATAATAGGTAGTCATTAATACTAATTCATAAATGTCTGAAAAATCACAAAAATTGCACTCGGCGTCAGATCTATTAGAAATTTTCAAGTTTAAGTTTAGGTAAGTAAAAAGATATGAATTTAGGTTCAAGATAATATAAAATGTGACTTAGTACTTTCCAAATTTTCAACAATCAGACCTTCTCTAATTTAAACGCTTATTTTAAGAATTGATTGTTGATTATATTATTAAAGAGGACGGTAAGTTAATATTAATGATTCAAACCTTAGTATCCAATGTAGTATAGAAAAGTAATTTAATTTCACGCATTAGTCATCTGAAGTCTGAACCTGTATCTGTATCACTACACTGATTTAAAATTATTGGAACTGACACAAGCTCTTATATCGCTTCGACATCTTTGGAACTCTTCTAAGCCATTTTTTTCGTCTACAAGGAACTTTTTTATTGTAATTCTTCCATATAAAGTGCATTTCTTTAGGCGAAACCATATGAGAATTGACCTTAACAAATATAATAATACAATTTAATTTACTTTTAAAAGGAATATTTATATTTAAAAAATTGATAAAAATATTACCATATATTTGAACGCACAAAAGTCTTTAGGATCAATATGAAAATAAGTAAAGAATGGAGAATCATAAGGTGTATAATTATTTTTCTTGGCCAAGATCCCTGTGATGTAAATATCTTCAAGCTAAAAATAAAGTTTAAAAATTAAATTAGAGGGAAACAATCTATTTATTAATGAAAAGTTTGACTCTCTTGGTAATATAAGATAAGAGTTTATAAGATAAATTTACCTAATGTTCTATCATATTATATTTTAACAAGTATTTTAGAATTACAACTTCTAGTATTATGTTTTACTTACATGAATTAAAGGTTGAGATAGTGCACTATTTAGTAAATTAGGTATAATTTCGCCTATAAAACAAAATAGATTATTTTTTAAAATTCAAATTATAATGCAAGCTTTTTTTGTATTATTGTGCTAACCTTTAAGTACATATGCAGTCCCAGACAAATATCCAGGATAAACTTGACCAGGAAACAGATATTTAGGCATATAAAACTTATTATTTGAATCAGATATAGGAACAGCACCACAAATCAAATCTCCCCTATAAAAAGATCAAATTGTATATAATATTAAAGGTAAATATATAACTTTGAAACATATTGGCATATTAGGCAACAATAGTACATATATTTGAATTCATATCTTACATCAAATTAACAAATGGTGCATCATGTATTACTGTGAGCAGTCTATCGATGTTGAAAAACATATCATCGTCAGTTTTAAGAATATATCTTGGAAAAGACAAGAGAACATCCCTGTCCGTATTAAAACAGGTCAAATTAACCCATTTTAATATAGCAATTGACTTTAAAGTTAAATTATGATAAGAATCGTAAAAGTCTTCTTGTAATAAGTCTCCATATTTTGTTGACTCGTCAATAATTCGATTCTCAATTGTTGAATTTCCAGAATTCCCTAAAATAAATATGACACGAACTCCTTTTGACAAAGTATTTTGTACATTTCCCCATGTAGACCTTATGGCTTTTCGACTTTCAAAATTGGCAGGAGCAGATGTAATCACAATTAAAATATTTACTTTAGGTCCACAATATGGTGAAGTCTCATTTAGATTCAAATTAAAATCTTGCGCTCCTTTTGGCTGTAATAGAAATGTGGTTAGACTTGTAGGATCTATGTATTCTTGAAGTTCAACTGATTGATTCGAATTCCATGTTAATAACTCGCCTGGCAAAAGATGAAATATACATCAAATTATCAAATTAGATTATCCTCCTTATTTCTCAAATTTACTTACTTTGTCTCAAAAACAGATTAGAATTATGACTATTTCGACTATCCGAAATAAACGAAAGGATAAAGAAGAACGACGACAGTATTAAAAAGGTGAAGAATAGACTTGTCGAAGTTTTACATAATCTCTTGCCTTAAATAAAATAAAATCATAATTATGATCATAATTAAAATAAATTATGATTTGTATGATAATCATAATCAAGTCAAGTTGTACAGATATTATACCTCTTATCACTAAACGACTATTGTTGACTCGAACCCTCATTTCTTGTCTAAAAATTACTTTTTAGCCTTCTTTCTTTAGATACTAGTTGGTCCATTACATTACAACTACATAAATTAGTAGAAATAGAGTGGTATTCATAAATAAAGTTCATGATAGGATTTAGGATTCACTTAAAAATAATAATAAAAATGAACTTACAAAATCTACTCTTCGACCTCGGCCCTCCCAAATTAATAATTTTCCAAGATCTAAAATAAAGTAGACAAGATCATTATTACATCATGAATTTACAAAAACTAGCCTTAAATGATGAGAAATAACTTAAACTTAAAATACATACACTCAACATAAAAAAAGTATCGTAAAAATATAAGAAATAACTTACCTTTGTTCCCTTTACTCGCAATAATTTCCTTATATATTATCCTTAGGTCCTTGCTTAGGCTTAGGTATTATTCTTCTGGATATTTTATTAATAAATGGATGACTTAACTATCAATTAACAAGTACTTGGTGTGCTTTCATTAATCTCATGATCTCATCTCAAACCAGCCCTTCCCCTAATCACAAACAAAGTTACACTATTAGTTATCAAATTAGGGCTAAATAATTAAGTACATAATTTCTAAAATTTTGAGTTATGAACGATACAAATTACAAGAATCAGTAAGTTTAGTAGGTATTTTGAATTTGAATTGTGGTGTATAATTAGAAAAATAGTTGGAAATGTACTTTACCTTGAGCATGTAGGTAGTAAAGTAATTGTCTGTTGTGCAATGGAATTACTAATCTGTCTTAAATTACTATTTTAATTGTAATTAAGTTAGGTACGATTTTATAAGATTTAGAATTTCTCACACACACACATTCAAGTCAAGGCCAAAAATAAAAATTATAAAAAATCTGATTTAGATTTACGCAATATCAAATGGCCCATTTGAAATGGGTAAGTATTTAGTAGGTAGGTATTTTAGTGTGCTATATGCATTCATATTCATATTCGTTCAGCGCAGCCCAAAAAAATTTGGTTTAGGTATTTTATTGTATTTTAAATGACATTTAGTAATACAATTTAATAGGAATTTGTGGGTTTTGTGATAAGTTTGGTTTTTCAGAGAATTTTGGAGATTTTTGGACATTAGGTTCAAAGAATTTGGAGTTTTAAAGCAGCTGACATTTGAGTTTTGTTTTGAGTCAGAGTTGTTTGGACTTGGAAGAAAGCAGAAGCAGGGTTTTTACAAAATTGGTAAGTTTAGTCATTTTTATATATACATGCTATTCAGTACATAACATTTATATTTTAAGAATATTTCTAATGAATGATGAATGAATCATCAGTCTGAGGTTTTAAAGATAATTTAAAGATAATTACCTATATATGCGAGTATTTTAGATATCTTGCGCTACATGGTTTTAAAATGTATATAATTTGGCTTGCTTTGGTGTTTTTAGGTTGCCTGACATTTGGTTTGGTTTTTCGGATTTTTGGAATTGGACTTGGATTTGGTTCTGGTTTTTTTGGTTTTATTGATTATCCGGGAAACCCCCCGTAATCGTGAGTATAGAATAGATAAATGTCAACATAGAGATTTTATTCTGTGCGCAGTGCTGCAAAAAAGGTTAATTTATTATTATTTTATTCTTGCCCTTTTTATTCATTTTCTATTTAATTTAAAGATAAAATTTATTTCATTATAGTAAGTTCAGCAGTGTTCAGACCAAAGTCAGGACGAGAGCCAAGTCCAGTAACAGTCTTGTGTCCAGATCCAGATGAGCAAGATTTATTTTGAAATTATTCGAGATTGAATTTTGTAAATGGAATGAAGTGACTGATGGAAAACTGGCTGACTGACTGGACTAGAGGGCAAGATTTTAATTTGGAAAATGATAGAAATGTTAAAGATAGTTGGACATTGGATATAAGCTAAAAAGGAAACAGAACAGAACTGCCAATGAATTCAAATCCAGCAATTTTAATCTAAAGTCTACCTAATTTATAATACAATATTCATAATCTTCAAACTCAAGCACTGCACCTTCAGTTTCATTTTCATTATCAACATTTGTACTGGACAAGACTTCTTAAGTAGTAACTTCAATATTTTCGTCTCCAAAATGAAGCAATAAAGTCAAAGTCTTAAAAAGGATTCTAGTAAATAAAGTAAGTTCACATTTTACTACCCCTATGACCTAAGACCTATGTAGTATGTAGTACAGATGCAATGACAATGATTAACGATAGATTTAAATTTTAGATTACCAACATAGACTATAGGTACTATTATTTAGGTTAGTAATTTAATCTTAAAAATCAACTACCTATAAATATATACCCAATACCTATACTATACTATGAGAGTATGTAGGTGTTGGTGCCTATTCTATTAGGCATTATAATTTATATAGTAGTTAGTGTTAGTAGTGTACCTACCTAGTGTACCTACAAATATCTAGGTATCCTTTTTTAAGCTTTTATTGAACTTTTTTCATACACTTCCTGTTTTATGTGTCTTTAACCTATCCAATGTAAAATATTAACAAGCTTAAGCTGACAATGCAATGAGTCGACAGAGAGTCATTTGTTATTAAAATGGCAAATCTAACACTATGTTGTTAATTTTTATTTCAAATAAAATATTCATCAAGGTTTTTTATCCAAAATCCAGTCCCACTATTTAATGTAATAAGTTAAGTTATGTAAAATATTATGATAAATAACTACAGCTACAGATATGTAGGTAAATGTAATGTAATCAGTAGTTAATAGTCAGTACTATAATATACCTTTACCTAATACATAGTTAGTTTCTATAATGCTAGTAGCAGAGCAGGATATTAAAATAATCTTGTTTTACCTACTCTAACTTTCAACCAACCAATCTTTTTACAATAGGTAAGCGAGACTAATTTAATTTAACACTGTTAAAAGTTGTCAATTTTATCTTATTTACATATGGGTTAAATACTAGAGGAAAAGGATTTATTGGTACATAAGATAAGATAAACTCCGATAGAACTACCTGGTTCACTGCAACTGTTTATTTGTTGCGTATGTAGAAAAGTATGTAGAATTGTGTAAATTTAAAAAAATACATACCTAGGATTTTTTGGCATAGCTAAGCTAGTAAATTGTTAACGTTAATTTTTATCTAGTTTATTCATCAATCAAAAAGTCTTTTTAATAAACGCAACATTTTTTTATATTTTTTATTAGATGGCCGAATTAAATTTAAAAATTAAGAATGTAGCTGCCGATCTCATTATACTAGCAATTGGTAAGTAATTTTTAAAATAACTAACTAAGCTAGGTAGCATTTTGCTAATTTTTTAAAATATTAATATATAAAATTTAAGATAATTATTCTAGAGAGGACATTTTAAATTTTTTATTTTTTTGAAACTATTCTTCAACATCGACTCTCAACGAATATAGTGGGAATAATAATGATACTGATTGAAAAAAGGGTTACTCCCTATAGGCGAGGCTTTTTTTGCGATGATCAGACTATCAGGTTTACAAAATTTACAAATTTTTACAATTTCAAGTGTACTAAAACTAAAGGTTAAAATATATCTGTCATGTCAATATACACAGATACCCAAAAATAAATCCACGGCTCAACTCTAAAATAATTGCTGCAATCTGCCTAGTCGTTTCTTGTACAACGGTCAATATATTTTTAAATATTATTTTCTCATTTTTATTTCAATTTTAAAGTCAATTTTAAATTTTGTAAAAATTTGCTTATAATATGTTCTCGTATTCAAAATTTGAATCTACTTTCTTTAATTTTTAATTTTTTGCACACTTTATCGTAAACTGTATATAAATCATTAGTAAATCAATCCAATTGAATCTGATCTGAATTCTGACCTTTTCACCGCAAAAAGAATGACAAATTTTTCCATTAGCTTTCCTATTCTTATGCACCAAGATTTGCACAATTTTTTTTAACCTTTTTTGTATTAAGAATAAAGCAGTGATTCGTGTCCGTGATAATGATATGTTAAAGTTATACCTAGGGGTAGGGGTTAAGTTAAAAATTTTAAACAATTTTTTTTGTCTAATCTTTAGGTTAGATTTGAAACTATGTATTTAGTTAAATTCTTAATAGTTTTGTACCAATATTTTATTTTGTTTTGAGAGCTTTTTTTATTGTTTTAAAGGTGGGATAATACTTCTAGTATTATTTACAGCAGTTACTCCATTTCACAGAGGCTTTTTCTGTGACGACGATTCAATTCGTTATCCATTTATAAGTTCGACAATTCCAAATTTTTTACTTTACATATATGGATTCTCAGTACCCTTAATAACGGTAAATTATTTTTCTCCCATTTATTTTTGTTTATTAAAATATTGTACAGTACAAATCACAAACACACAAACATAAAGTTAAAAATATTAAAAATACATCGTTATAGGAAAGCTTACAAAATTCAAAATACCTACAGTTATAATACTGTATTACGGAAGTACTTTCTTTTGTAATTTTTATAAAAATTAGAACTAATCATATGAATTGTAATTTAGTTTTAATATTTAGGTAGATAATTTTTAGCACCGATTTACTAGTTCAAAACTGTTTTGCATGGACTATGATAAAGATATAAATATAATATTTAGTGATTTTGATTTTTATAGTCAGTAGATTAGTAATCAGTCTTTTTACTGAAAAGAATTGTGTAGCTAAATGTCAATTTATAGTAGAGTTAGAATTACCTATGATCATTATTATTAGATTAGATTTTGGATAAATGCACACTTGCACGCTTGTCCCTATTTTATTATTCTTTTCTTTTATCTTTAGTTTTTAGCATTACAATTAGTCAAGTTTTTTGAATATTTAATAATATCATGTTTTTTTTTCTTTATAGATATTTTTAACTGAATTTTTCTTAAATCGCCGTAATAGAGAATCTGCCATATTTCTCTGTCGTCCTGTACCAATATGGTTTATTTATTTATACAAAAGTATAGTATACTTTTTATTTGGCTGCGTCTGTTCGCAACTCATAACAGGTGATTTGCAATTTTACATTTTATTGAATACCTATTACATATACCTAATTGTTTATTTATTTGTATTTGTAGATGTTGGAAAATATTCTATTGGTAGATTAAGACCGAATTTTATTGACGTATGTAAGCCTAACATTGGGAATGGGCCGTGTTCAGATCGTAAGTTCTTAATTCATCATAAGTAAATAAACTTTTACACTTTTTTATTCATTATTGTCTCGTTTTTTTACAGCGCATAAATACATTTTGGATTATCAATGTACAAATACGGAGAATGACGCAATAGATTCCAGGGTGAGTTTCCCTAGTGGACATGCATCTTTTTCGGCTTATACTATGGTATACTTAGGTAATTTTCAGATAACATTTTTACAATAAAACCATCATGTTCTTAATTTTTAACTTCGAATCAGTTAAACTAGATTTCTTAAATCGTTTTTAGCAATATTTGTTCAATGCAAATGGATTTTGGGGAGAAAGAGTACATTGAAGTTATTTAAAAGTGCATTTCAACTTTCTCTCTTTATTGTTGCATATTTTACTGCTCTATCAAGAGTTATGGATAATAAGGTAATTTTTTTGTAAAACACAAAACAAAGCATTTTAGTAATTTTATTAAATTTAAATTTAATAGCATCATTGGAGTGGTAAGGATAAATATCCATTTCTATTATTATTGAATCTTAAATTGTTGTTCAAACTTTAACTTTATTTTGACTTTTACACATTATTTTTAGATGTGACAGCCGGGGCTATTATAGGGTCTTCAATCGCATTTATAAATGCAAGATTTGTTAGCAATTTAATAACTTCTCGTTCTTCTGTTGAAAGCTTAAATTCATCAAAAAATAGAATAAATGGTGCTGGAAGCAGTGTTAATGCATCCGACCCAGAAGCAGCAGTAAGGTTACCTTCCGCAAAGTCAGAGTCAGTTAATCAACAAGATAATCCTTCTATAGATATGCATGCGATTTAAGTCTAATCTTTACAAATACTCTTTCTCTTTATTTCATTTCATTAGTCATTTTCTCTCTATATATTCTACATTTTTTAACAAATATGTAATTAATACATAAGTGTGAGTGAGAGGTTTATATATTTTAACTTTTACCTATTCAGTAACAATTCAGTTTAATTTCTATGTCTGTTCTGTTTGACTAAAACTAAATGACGTAATAATAGCTCAAGGTCCATAAAGAAAACAACTTTAATGGCAGCTACTAAAGCTTTCTATTTCTAGCAACAAATGCTTTAAATTAATTAAAACTTTTTACAATTAGCATTAGAGCTTTAAAATTCCTATAAAAGACCTAAAGTCGTTTACCAAAAATTGGTTTTTGCTAAATGACTTTTCGTTTATTAAGGATATATCGAAAAGAAATTCCCAGTACAAGTATTAAGTCGATTGTAACTAAAAGAGACTAGAGAATATATTAATGTAAAAAGTCCTTTTTATTAGGTAGGCATTATGTAATTTAGAATTTTTTAAAAAGTTAAAAAGTAGGTACTTAATAAGTACTATTTATTGACATCGATAGAAAATTGATTGCACTTGCACTGCACATTTTTTAATAAAAAAATAAGCATTCTTTATATGAACTGGCAAAGAATAAGAAAATATCCTATCCGTAAAATAATAATTTTAAGTCTAAATACCATGATTGATTGGCAGGGTGCTTATTGATTATTGATTAAAAAAAGTTTTGCTATTTTGCATAGTTGATTTGAAAGGATAGGATTTTTAACTTTTGCAAAAAAAATTTGGCCTACTTTTGAGATCTTAGAAATTTGAGATCAATCAAAAATCAAACTTTTGGTTTTTTTACATATAGGTAGTATATGTATTGTAATAAAATAACCGGCGACTAATTATTTTTGTGCTGATCTTTTAAGTTTATTTAACCCTTTTTTAAAAATTCTTTTTCATTTAGTTTTTTTAATTTAGGTATTATAAAATATTGACTTTAAATTTTTTTATTTATAAATTAGAATTAGTCTTAATATTGAAGATGGTTCCCCTACTTCGTCAGAGTTTCTTTTGAGCAACAATTCAAGTCCAAGTCCAAGATCAAATTCTGTAAATTATTTAACTCTGAATTAAGGATATAAAGTTATAAAATACAACTAAATTAATAGTTTTCTACAAAATGTTCAAAAATTGATTTATGATCATGATCGCCAATTAATAATTTATGTAAACTTTTATAAAAAATGTTCGTTCATTCAAATTAAAGTTATGTGAATTTTTGTGGTAAAAAATAATTAATAATATATTTATAAGGTGTTGGTCTTTTTAAATAAATTTATGATCTACCATTATCTACTTACCTAATTAATTTTTTTTATTTAGATAGGGTTTTATTTTAAAATAATATCTAGTATTAATGGCTAGCTTTACGGTAATTTGGATTCTTTGGTGTAATTTTTTCTATTTAAAAATGCTTGATACAATCCTAAAAATTAATATTTACCTGAAGATTCTTATAACTTGTACTACTAAATACTAAAACTAAAATATTTAAACTTTGTAATTAGTAGGAAATTGTAAAAATACTTTATAATATACCTACCTAAATAAGATATCTATAAAATTTAATATGCATTTAAGAGCACCAAAGCACAATTTATAAATGAATAAAATTATAAGTTTAATTTATAATTTATAAAAAGTTTTTTTTAATTTATAAAAGTTTTTTTAGGCCACGATTGGTAAATATAATAGGTAATACAAGAAATATTAATTTAAAAAAACAAAAGATTAGTCACATTTAGTTCAATATCTCATGTCAATATTATTTTACTGACAAATAAATCTTTAACTCAACAGGGAATTAATATGTTCCTTAAAGTCAGCTAGCCAATCAGCCATTTCAGTCTTGTCATCAGTAAGATCAAACATTGTTAATATATTTTCGGTCATTTTTAAAGCTTTTCCAAGTCCTTTAAGATCATTCGTAGCTTTACTCCTTAGGAAAAATAAATTGTTAAAATAAAATCTTAAGAATTAATCTCTATCTTCAATAAACAATAATCCGAAAAGAATATTAGGTAATAACTTGTTATAAATCGCTGAGGCGAGGATCGCCCAATTTTTCGGTATAAATGAAAAAAGTCGAATTGCTTTTTGAGATAGAAATATGGCTTCATCCCAATTCCGAGCCATAAGAGCACTCAATGCAATCAATGACATATCCTCACTCGCATTTTTTTTTCTCAAATTAATCGAATTTTCAATAGAAATCCTAACATTTCTTGCATCAGCTCTATTGTCATCTGTAAAAAAAATATCAAAAATTAAATACCTATATGTATCTATTAAATTCTATATTTATTTTAAATATCTAATAGCTAGATTTTGTTTGAGGATTTTTGAAAATTGACTCTACACCTTAATTAATTAAAAGCCAAAAATTCTTTCAAATCTCATTCTCTCATTTTTATCAACAATATCATTAACTGAATTAGAAGGTATCTGATAAAATATGTAATATTGTATGAGAATTTTTGAAAATTACACCTTAATTAATTAAAAATAAAAAATAAATTTTCCAATCTGATTCTCTCATTTTTCTCAGTTTTCTCATCCATTCTATTGATTGAATAATGTCACATCTAAACTATTTATTGAATAATGTCCCTGTTTAACTGATATATGTAATTTTGTTTGAGGATTTTTGAAAATTGTCTCTACACCTTAATTAATTAAAAGCAAAAAATAGTTTAAATCTCATTCTCTCGTTTTCATCAAAAAGTGTCTCTATAAATTAATAACTAATATAAAAAAATTATTTCAAATCTCATTCTCTCATTTTTATCAAACAGTGTCTCTATAAATTAATAACTAATATAAAAAAATTATTTCAAATCTCATTCTCTCATTTTTATCAACCATATCATTAACTGAATTAGAAGGTTTCTGATAAACTATGTAATCTTGTATGAGAATTTTTGAATGACATGACATATCCTCACTCGCATTTTTCTTTCTCAAATTTATCGAATTTTCAATAGAAATCCTAACATTTCTTGCATCAGCTCTATTGTCATTTGTAAAAAATGTCAAAAATTAAATATTTCCTATTAAGGTAGTTCTAGCAACTTGATTTTTTACGGATTACCACGAACATTACCAAATTACTCCTAAACCATTCCACTAATCTTAATATGGTCAATTACAAAGTTGTTCGTTTTGAATTGACATTTTAATATTTCTAGGTCCAAAGGCCATATGCCTTTTAGTTTTTAATAAATAAATAAATAAAAGCTATAAAAAAATATGAAAATTATTGAAGTGATCCACCTCATAAACCATTGCTCTAACCCTAAAATGGCCAATTACTAATTTGTCAGATTGGTTTAGATCTATCTTCCTTCATTAGTGAGAAACACCTTAATTTTATATTATGTTAATTATTCAATAATAACAAAAAAAAGTGAATAAATTTTGAAGTAATCCACTGCATAAGCTTCTAGTGTGATCCAAAAAAGATGAATTACAAATTTATTCGGTATGATTGGAAATTTCTTCCTTACTATATGAGAAAGTTAAATCTATTAAGGTTTTAGTTTTATGAGATAAATGGTGACACTGTCCATTTTTGTCCTCAATATCAATACACTAAATAGAATTTTGCATATTTAGTCTATAGCAA
>JAQIXA010003155.1:0-14894 GCA_034699045.1 Nanhermannia cf. coronata Gr-Ori-00579
CCTATTTCTCATAAAAGTGATCGAAATTTCTAAAAATCAAGTTTATTTCAGCTCTTTTTTTCTGAATTTCTGAATTCCTGACAGAATTTCTGAACTCTAGGTTAACTAAAATTAACCGAAAATTCTCAAAATACAGGGTATTTCATACCTCTAGGTCAACTGAAAGATATAAAACCTTCAAAATTCTCGAAAAATAGTATATTTCAATATTTCTTGACAAATTCAGAACTCTAGGTCAACTGAAAGTTTATAAAACGGGTCAAAATTCTCGAAAATCTCTTAAAAGACTGAGGATTTATAGTTTCAAACAGGAATTTCATACCTCTAGGTCATCTGAAAGTGGACGAAATCCTTCAAAATTCTCGAAAAATAGTGTAATTCAGTATTTCTTGGAACTCTAGGTCAGAACTCTAGGTCAACTGAAAGTTTATGAAACTGGTCAAAATTCTCGAAAAACTGAGGATTTATAACTTCTCGAAAACTACGGATTAAGACTAGTCAAAAGACCCCTTGTATAACTACAACTCTCATTTGAAATATTTATTTATGTGTGTGTGAGACTCAATTCAAATTTATTACAATCATTAAATACACATTACATCTAACTTTACATATTTTTTTGATAATATTTTTTTAACTTGTATACTACATACAGTCTACAGTATAGACCATATTAATTTGTGAATTTAACTGAATTCTGTTAGTTTTTTCCCGGTCAATAAAGCCACACTAGTAGTTTGAATAAATTAAAGTCAACAAGTTAAGTATTTAAGCCATCGAATTACCTTTTGAAAGACAGATTTATGGCGATTTTTTTGTGACCAAAATGTGATTAATTCTTACAGTAAAAATGGGTTTACAAATTAGGTATAACCCTTATATATATAGGGGTTATACTTATAGTAGTGTAGTGGTGATATTTCTATGTTTAATTGCAAATACGAGGTCACTTAAGGATGGTGTAAGTCCTCTAGTTCCACCTGGAAATTCAGCAAGTAAAGGACCAAGATGTCAAGAAATTACGATCCCAATGTGCAAAGGGATTGGGTATAATTTGACGGAAATGCCCAATCAATTCAATCATGAAACTCAGGTAAAATAAACGATATTACCATCTAAAATACCATAAAAAATCAATTAGGTTTAGGCAGGGTACTTTTATATTTAAAAATCATAATCAATAAGCAGTGCAGTAGTTAAAAAAATTATCATTTTTATGATCCCAAAATAATCCCAACCAAATCATGCATACAAATTCAAACCTATAAGAATAATTTCAACAAAATATTCAAATTATATCTACAATTATAATACCTACAATAAACTAAAAACTTATTTTTTCAAAATTTTAGTCAAAAAATACTGTGAACAATCCCTAACTATTGTATACCAAATTATATAGGTCCTGAGTACTGATACTATACAATTCAAAGAAAAATTAATTTAGTCTGCTAATTTGATCTCAAATTTTTTACCAATACCTACCTATTTTAGAGATTTTGAAAATACCCAAGATATTTTCAAAATTTCAAGTAATTTCAGGTAAAAATTACAACAAATACTTGACAAAACAGGGTGTAAAATCGCTTCCAAACTATCCCTCGTCTACCCTTAACTAACTTTAAAATCTATTGACATTGACACTAGTAGTCCAAGTATAGATTTAAAGCTTTTCTCTTTAATGAGAAAAGTTTCGAATTTTTTGTTACATTTTGAAAATTTTAAGAAAATTTTTGTAAAATATATATTTCAAACACCTAGCTCGATTGAGTCAATTCTATTCGTATTCCTACCTAAACCTGCTAAACCTACCCTTGTAGTTTTACGATGGAGATTTGGAGATTTTGGAAATTGGAGTTTTTTTTGAAGATTTAGGAAATTGAGATTTTGGTTTTTGGTTTTGGAGAATAGGGTCATTACTATTACGATATTTTGTTTTTGATAAAAAGCTTTGTTTATCAAGGATTATTCTGAAATGAGATTTCTTAAAAAATAATTTTTTTACTTTTTAGGAGGAGGCTGGAATGGAAGTACATCAATACTGGCCATTAGTTGAGATTAAATGTTCGCCTGATCTGAGACTTTTTATTTGTTCGCTTTATGTACCCATTTGTATGGAGGACTATGTGGCTACTGGTAAGGACTATGGACCATGGACAATTTAAAATGATTAAAAAATCTAGATTGCAATTTAACATTTTTATTTTTATTTTTCCAAAGTACCGCCGTGTAAATCTGTTTGTGAAAGGAGTCGATATGGTTGTGAACCAGTGATGTAAGTATTGTAATTTGGCACAAATATTTATAAAAAAGAACCAATAGAACTTGGCATTATTGTTCGTTTTATTTTCTGGAAAACTTGTATTTACTTGTAAAAATGACACTTAGAATTAGATCTGAATTATATGAATAGTCAAAATATGTAGGGATTAGTAGTACTTAATTTGAGACTATTTGATTATTACCTATTTTATCTTTATTTTACTTATAAAATCAAGCATATTTATGAACAATAATTCATTGACCTTTCCCAGTAAAAAAAGATAGATCTTATCGCATTTATCGTTTGAAAACTATATTTTATAAAATTTATGAGAAATATCTGTATGCAACTGTAGTACAAGTAATTTCTAAAAACTAAAATAATATTTTAGGATTGAAATCTAGCCTTTCGTGAATATACTGCGAGTTAGTTTCATGACAAATTATGACTTGTTCTCTTTTTACTGACATGATTGATTACCCTAGTAGTAGTAGTTATAAACAATAGTAAAATACTAATCTAGAGTTTAATTTCTCATTTAATTTATGATATTTACTCTAATTCGTTTCTCCAGGATCCAGTATGGCTTCCAGTGGCCAGAACGGATGCAATGCGAACGATTTCCAAAATTTGGCCGGAATTCGCTGTGTATGGACGAAAAAGGAGGTGAAATGCCCCCACAAGGCCCACCACAAATATCTCATGTTCCAAAACAAAATCAAAATCCTAATACTGGTAGTAATAGAAAGCCTGGACAAAATTCAGTTCATCAGCAGGGTATCTACCCTTATATAAATGGACCTGGACATGGTCATAATCATGTAGGGGTGTATCCAGATGTAAATAACAATAAATGTGATTGTGAATGTCGGCCACCACTTGTCAAGTTGTCCTCGAATAGAACTGAACATCTTTTTTATCATGGACATTTGAGTCAGATTGAGATAGGGTCTGTCATCAACTGTGCACTTCCATGCACCGTAAGTTCAAAAATTATAAAAAAACATCCAAAAAATTGAAAAATTGAACTTAAAAACTTTAAAATTCAATAGATGAAATAGAATAAAATCGAAGTTTCTTAAAATTTTGGACATTTTTGAGATTAATTTGAGAAATTTTGCTTTAAATTTTATTAATCTATCTAAAATTTTTAAAATTTTTGAAAAATTTAAGGGTGGATATGGTTCTGAAGAAGAACGAGCATTTTCAACCTGGTGGCTTTCACTATGGTCAGGTATGTACTTACAACATTCAAATCTTAAAAAATTCTCAAAATTTTGCAAAATTTTTACAAAAATTGGTTATTTAAAGGACTTTGCTGTTTCACAACTTTCCTCACACTCTTAACTTTCTTGATTGACCCGAGCAGATTTAAATACCCTGAAAGACCCATAGTCTATCTCTCAGCTTGCTACCTTATGGTTAGCACTGGATATCTCATAAGGTAAATCACATAAAACTCAATTTTTTTCAAAATTTTTCAAAAATTTTTAATGACTTTTTTGATTATACTTTAGATTATGGAGAGGGCATGAAGAAATTGCTTGTAAGGGTGATATAATTCGATATTCACTTGAAACAGGACCAACTTCCGGTAAAATTTCATAAAATTTCCATAAAAATTGATATTTGCTATAAATTATTCCTTTTAATTTTCGAAATTTTTTGAAATTTTTGTAGCTTGGTGTACTGTCGTCTTTCTACTAATTTACTATTTCGGAATGGCATCGTCAATTTGGTAATTGTCCTACTAATTCATACTAGAAAATAGAACCAAAATTAAATTTTTTGCGAAAATCTTTTAGATTTCTACATTTTTATACCAAAATATACCAAACATTCTAAAATATCTTTCAAAATTGCTCAAAATTGATAAAACTTTGAGCAAGTGTAACTGATTTACCCTATCAGTTACGATAAGACCCCTTTTATAATAGTTTTTCTAATTGAAAAATATTTTGAAATTTTAGGTGGGTTGTTCTCTCTCTTACATGGTACTTGGCCGCAGGTTTAAAATGGTAATTTCCTCAAAGAAATCAAAATTTTTATAATTACCATTTTAAATTAATAATTGGAAATTTTTATAATTTTTTTCAATTTCCAGGGGCTCAGAGGCAATTGCAGCCCATGCACATTTATTTCATATCGCATCTTGGGTTCTACCAGCACTAGGAAGCTTGGTAAGCTATAATTTTACAAAAATTTTGCAAAAATTTATAAAATATTATACATTTTAATCTGTAGGTTGCAATAACTGAAGGAGCCGTTGATGGTGATGCAATTTCTGGGATTTGTCTCATTGGAAATCAAGATCCTTTGAGATTATCAATTTATATTGTAGCACCACTGGGGATTTTACTCATTTTGGGCACTTCATTCCTTCTCGCTGGATTTATTGCACTGGTTCGAATTAGACAGGTACTTTTAACTAATTATAATTAAGGATTAAGAATACCATGTAGAACCTTCTGGACTGGATCTAATAATAGTATTCGACATTTTTAGGTCATAGCCCAACAAGCAGGTCGTTCAAAAACCGAGAAATTAGAGAAATTGATGATCCGAATCGGTGTTTTCTCAGTTCTCTATACTCTACCAGCTTCGGCTGTTATTGGAGCACATTTTTATGAAATGTAAGATACTCTCAAATATTTATTAAAACCTATTAACTAATCTAATAAGGCTATTAACTAATCTAAACTAAACTAAACTAAACTAAATTTTTTTTAGGTCTGCAAAACATGAATGGCTAACTGGAATCACATGCTCGTGTAAAGCACCTGTTCAAAAACCACTTTATTCGATTCTAATGCTCAAGTAATTTCATATCATTAAATTTTAATACTATTAATTTACCTTAAGCTTGATCGATTATATAGTATCTAATAATTTTCGATTTTCGAATGTCAACAGGTACTTTATGTCCTTAGCAGTTGGAATTACTTCTGGAGTTTGGATTTGGTCAGGTAAATAAATATTGAAAAAAAAAATCATCTACACAAATGTATCTATTTAGACTTGAATTTCTTGACCAAAATTTGGACTTGTTCATTAATTTGGTCGTTAAATATTACAAAATTTAATTTTTTTTAGACATTTTTTTCAAAATTACTTGAAATTTTGAACTAAATCAATACCTAAACTTACGATTAGAAAATTTTTTGGTCATAGTCATTATGTTTTTCTTCAAATCCAGAATCTCAAAATTTTAACTGATTCTGATGGATTTTTGTAATTTTTTTGCAATTATTTTTAGGAAAAACTGTCGAATCTTGGCAAAGATTTTTCCAGCGAATTTGTCGGCGTCGAGGATCAACAAGTTCATCAACAGCAAAGTATACTACAGCTTATCATCCTCCTGGAAAACTCACTCATGTCTAGTCACTTTTTCAACTCTGTAAACTACAATAATGTAAATTAGTTTGTTTTAAAAATATTAATACATAGATACTCTGTAGATAGAGAATTTATTTTGTACATTTTTGTACATTTTTGTAAACAATCATCTCATATAAATACATGTAAGTCAATCAAAAATTTCATATCTAGATATTGGTTATATAATTTAGATTTAGAGATTTGTAAAAATATTATATAATTTTGACCTTTTTTTGACTAACTTTGTGTCAAAATTTTGGCTACTTTTTTGTATAAACTTAAATCAGATAATTTAACTTTTAAATAAGTATACTTTTTTGACTTATCAAGTCAAATATCGCAAAGCCAAGCCAAAATTTGTACAAAAAAATCGCTTTTTTACCTAACCTAACCTAACTTACTTATCTTTATTTAGATTAGAATCTAAAGATTATAATTTTAAAACTCATTGATTGTGTAAATACTACAGAATATAAAGACTACTTTTATTTGTGTAAATGATCCGGATATACAGACAGTATAGTATCGACTTAATTTTTACAAAAAGTCGATAAACTAGTTTGTAAAAAATTAAGATAAGACCATGGTTTTTTATATCAAATTACGAGTATGGTTCATTTATACAAGTCTTTCTCAATCATTTTTTTTATCCATAAATTGTAATCTTTGTAAAATTTTCCATTAAAAAACCAGTCTAGTAGTGTAGTAAGGCAGTAAAATATCTCTATTAAGTGACTTTGATCTTACTTAAGGCTTAAGGTCACATTATAGACTTTAAAGAGAAATTTTATTGTATATCTCAATTATTTATTGTTGGTATATTTATTTGTGTAAAAAACTTAAAAATCTTTACAAATTGTGTGTGCTTAAATACAAATGTATACTATGACTATGACTATGATACTGATAGATTTTAAGATAGATTTAGAGCATCATAAAAAGAGCAGGGTATTTTCTTATATAAAGATAGAATTAATTTGTAAATATACAGATACAACTATAATATGTAGTAGGATTAATTAGTAATTAATTAGGTATAGTTTAGAAATGAGTCAAATGATCAATAAATAGAATAAGTAAGCATAGAATGCTTTAATTTACATTTTATAAATATATCAATGTCAAGCTCTCAGCCTAGTCTATACTTAATACTTATACTGTCCTATTTACACTAATAATTTACAAAATAAATTAATAAAAAAACATTTTGAACCAAAAACCTTAACCTTAGTCTTGATTTCTGGGATTTTTCAAGTATACCTAATGATAATGACTATTACTCGTATAGATATTTATGACCGTAGTTTGAAAAGGGTTCAATTTTATATTCTTAGGTTTTTTCTACAATAATATAGATTTCACTTTTCTAAAATTTCCATATATCATTAGGTAGGTAGCTTCTTTGAGAAATTCAAAATCTTGATCAGAATCAGCAAAACTTTTCCTGTAAAAATATGAGAACAAAACTGAATTTTAGATTTTTTAATCAAAAAAGTAAGTACCTAATGGAGCATTTGATCAAAAGGCCTTTTATTATATAAAATGAACTTTTATCTTAATGTACCTATATGTATATGGATTAATGGATTAAAATTGTCATTTCCATTACGTAAATTCTAATAATAGTATTGAAAATTTATCTTTAGTTTATTAATAAAGAATACCCTACATATTTCGTACTGAATAAAGCCGTATCCATAGTGTTCATTACTCAGGAAGAGATCATACCTTGCCCAGGAATTTTTCAAAATTTTGCATCCATAGTAAAAAAGCATACTTTCTGAATCCCTTTACCTTACCTTTACCTTTCAGATTCACATTTTTGTATCCATAGTATACCTTGCTCATACCGTAACCATGCTTTTTCTTGAAAAATCAAAAGTTGAAACAGTTTCTACTTTTTGAAGGAAAAATTTTGCTTTTTTATCCAAAAGTTTACTTTTTCTGAAAAATATCCAAAAATGTCTTCAAATAAAGTTGAACTTGAAGAAACTTTAATAAGTTTAGTTAAAAGTCACGAAATATTATGGAACAAAAAGCATGTAAACTTCAAGGACAGGACCGCAAAAGAGAATTGTTGGATACTAATCAATCAGGAATTAAAAATGGACACAGGTATGATCGAAAAAAATGTTTAAAGTCTCATTTTAGATTAAAAAATATGACATTTTTCAATAATCATAATGATTTTCCAGTTCAGGAATGTGAGAACACGTGGAAAAATCTGAAGCAACAATTCCTGAAATTTCTCGGAAAACTGAAGAAACCTACAGGAAGCAGGGCTGGAGTTCGACCATATTTCCGTCATGAGCAACTTATGAGATTTTTAAAAGATACTGCAGATCAAGATATGGAAGAAAAGTAAATTAATTAAAATCTTATTTTAACTAATTTTGATTTTTGTTCAATAACTAATAATGCATTTTTTATCATTCAGTTATACTAATGCCCATGTTGAAAATTTACCAAGTTCTGAAACTGGTGGAGTTGAAATAAGTGATGAAATCGATGATTTACCTGAAACCACTGATGACACCACTCAATCAAAAACAGCTAGAGTACACAAAAAGTATTCAGGGGTAAGAATTATTGAAATATGTTAAGTACTTAACTTAAAGACCATATTATACTGCTGTAGTTTAGTAGGGTAGGGTAGGGTACCATACTTTATTGTAGTATGGTATCCAATCATATCCATATCATATAATAGCACTTTTTAAATTGAATTTTTACAATTTTTGTGTAGAAAAAAAGGAAGACGGACAGTTTTGATGATTCATTATTGGACATATTTCGGGGATTTGGTGATAAGGATAAGAAAACTGAATTTGAAGATTTTTGCTCAAGTCTTGCCCCTAAAATACAGAGAATTCACGAAAATAATCCAATTGCTGCTGCTGAATTGCAAATTAATATTCAAAAAGTAATTTTAGATACCGAGAAAACTATTTATTTTCTGTAGTTTGACCAATCTTTCTTTTTTACAATCGAATAATTATAGTTTTTTTAATCTGTTCTATCCACATAACTATCCTGCCACAATAATTTACCATTATCGCTAAGAAAATAATCTTTAAACTTATCTCGAACAACACTAGCACTATTTGAGTAATTATTACTACCAGTATTAGCTACATTTATAAGCCCTTGGTCATTTGCCACAATCTCTCGCCAGTTACCATCTACCCTAACCCCATTTTGATCACTATCTAATGTTAAATTAATAAAATCTTTCTTATCAATTAAAAAATTATGCAATATTATACATGTTTTGACTATTAGTTTAGCTAATTTAACACCTGCTTCAATTTCTGAGTGAAAGATCCTCCATCTTGCTGAAAGTAATCCAAAAGAATTCTCCACCACCATCCTTGCTCGAGAAAGTCTGTAATTAAAAATTCTTTGTTCTTTTGGTAGATATTTTCCAGCAAAGGGTCTCATCAAGTAGGTTTTCAACGGGAAAGCGTCATCACCAAGAACAACATGTGGCATAATTACTCCATTGGATATTGGTTTAGGTACTGGCACTTCTAGTAGTTGATTTTCAAGTCCCTTTCCAATATTCGACTTAGACAAGATTCCTCCATCAGAGTTTGATCCAGGCTCGCCGATGTCCACCAAAGAAAAACGATAATTAGGATCAGCAATTGCAAAAAGTACAATGGAAAAATAGCCTAAATTTTTCAAAAAAATGAAATATCAGTATAAGTAGGTAAAATCAGTAATATGTAAGTGTCTAATTATTAATAATTTATACCCTTGTAATTATAATAATTAGTTCCACTACAACTAGGACTCTTTATTCTGACATGTTTTCCATCCATAGATCCACAAGCATTGGGAAATTGCCATTTACTTTCGAAAATTTCAGCATTTTTCTTCCATGTTTTTTCATCTGGTGTCTGTAGACAAGTAGGCTGGAAAATTTCACAAATTGCTTCAAGAGTTTCTTTTATAATGTTGGAGATCGATTGAGGAGATATTCGATAATTAAAAGCCAGTGAAATTTGCGAGTTTCCAGTAGCAAGGTACCTAAAATTTTAGAAAATTTAGTGTTAGCAATTGTACTGTTATACTAGAATAGTATCTGTAGTATTGTAGTAACATCTATATTTTACCGAAGTGTAACCGCTAATCTTTCAAGTAAGAGGTGAAATGGGTCGAATATGATTCTTTCCATGTTCAAGCTTGGTCTTGATTTTATTCAAAATTTCATTAAAATTCTCTTTAGACATCCTATACAATCAATAAAATATAATTATTACTTATTTTAGCAAGATTATGAATAGTATTAATTTCAATTTTTTAGAATAAAATCATTAATTACCGAAAGTACCGATGGTGATATTCGGGGTCATATTCTAATTCTTGAACTAAATTACTTTCACCATACTTTCCTCGATTCTTGAAAATATCTCGAACATATATTTTTCTTTCAGCTTTTTGTCGACTTTTAACAATTCTACTTGCCAGAACCCCTGCTAACAATAATTTCTTGTCCATTTTTGGTCAAAAAATGACTAATATGTACTAATTTTATCAAAATACTGAAATGAGTACAACTTTTCCTTATTTCAATCCAAAGTTTTTTTGAAAAGTAAGGTAAAGGTAAGGTATGTTCTTGGTAAATGGAAAAAAGATCTGAAACTATGGATGCATTCAAAAAAATTGAATATGAACTGAATGATCTCTTCCTGAGATATGAACACTTTGGATACGGCTTAAACAATCATAAAGAATCCTTTAAACAAAAGAAACAATATGAGCCTTAGTGATTATTAAAATATTTTATTCCTTTCCTTTTGTATAATTCTGAACGATCTTAGTTGTTTGTATTGTAATAATTGAAAGATTCAGTTGAGATTGATATTAGCACATCTTTATCTACTCGAACTTCTTTTTTCAATCAATATTATAGGTATAGGTACAACGATCATAATAATAAAAAATCAATGAGCAATTCAATTTAAGTAATAATGATTGATCAACTGCAAGGTTTCCTTTCAGTTATCATTTATAAATAAACCTAACTAAATTAATTAAGAATTAAGCCCTAATAATTAAATATTAATTAGGATAATGAATACCCTATAGGCATTAATTTTACAATTTAATTTACCTATTTCAAAAAAGACTTTTTTCTAAATTAATATTGACTAACTTATACGAAATACCTAAAGTGACCTAAAGTGACCTAAATACCTAAAGTGAGAGTAAAAAAATAAAATTCTTAATATTTTTTCGATAAATTAAGTTGTACTTTTAAGATTACTAAATTTATTTATACCTTTCCAAAACTACATAAATTATCTAAACAATAATATCAATAGATGAAATATTAAATATATTCGAATATAATATCAAAGGGTTGGAAAATTGAGTCATTCAATACTGTCAGTAGTTTTTGTTTTTCCATTGATAAGAATGTAGGGTGAACGTATAGCATGTTCTGGCAATTTATAATTGTCCATAATTGTCCATGTGTTCATTGTGGGATTGTATCTTTCTATAGTTGGAATCCCAATATTGCCTCCAAAAACATAAATGAAATCATCTATAGCAAATGCACCTATAGATAACAGTAAATATTTCAAATAAATGGTAGATATTAGAATATTTATTAGTCTTATGTGTTCTTGTCTTGTGATAAAAGTTCAAAGTAATTTACCTGGATATGCTCTTTTGTGATGCATGTTCTCGAGTTGAACCCATCCTTTTTCAGGATGTCTGGGATCAAATACCTCCACTATATTTGAATTTAGTCTTTCGGTTTTATCTAAAAGTAAAAGCAAAGTAAAATAAAAGGAAAAAAAATATAAATCTTAAAAAAGAAATTAAAATAAATCATAAAATAGATTAAATTAAATCCTAACAATTTCTTCCTCCTAAACAATATAACTTATCATGCAGAACAACAAGAGATAATTCATGCCTGAAATGAAATACATACATTAAAAATACAGAAAAAAATATAGAAATTAAAATATTAAACAGGAAAATATACCTAGCAACTTTTATGTCTGGTAATTTCTCCCAAGAATGTGTATTCAAATCATAGGATTCAAAAGTACGTAAACTTACACCAAGTATATATTTTTACCCCAACCTCCCACCTAAAATATATTTAAAATAATTTTAATGTTAATCTATTTTGATATTGTTGTTTTAAATTATGTACATATAGCTTATAGCATTTAATATGTATACTTTAGTAAAGTTTATCTTTATCATATCATGTATTAAATATTTGTTTAAAATTCTAAGTAACGTAAATGAAATTCTTTATTTAATTTAAATAATTTAGAAAAAACTTACAAAATATATCTTGTTTTGGTAAAGTGCTACACCAGATCTTTCTCGAGAAAAATTCATTGGAAAGTCTACGACCCATTCGGAATTCGGAATTGTTAGGTTTAATTTTTCAGTTGTAAAATACACATCCAAACTACATTTTCCTCCAATCTAGTTAAAAATAAATTATTTAAATTAGCCCAACATTAAAAATAGGATCATTTTAAAAATTAAAATTATAGTTTACTGCATATATATCATTTTGAATTATTAGGGACGAAAAATGATATCTCTGAATACTCATCTGAGGCATATCTTCCCAGTCTTTTGTAAGATCTCCAAAATTTTGAATCAAAAAGCTTTTATTGTACTTTTTATGAGAACGATCTCTATTCAAATTTTCACCACCATCTCCAATTCCTAAAGCATATATTGTATCTTGAGTTGCCAATAAAACTGAACCCCGAAGGAAATGGTTAGGTGCCTTTGCCAATTTCGTTATTTTCATATCCTAAAAAAAAAAATATAAGATGTCTAAATAATAACCGATTTATAGTTAGTTATATTATGATTATAATTATAATTAAGATACCTTGAAAGAATAACTTGATAAATATCCATCATAGTAAAAAAGAATTCTAGATGCTTCAATTTCTTTTGAAGGATAAGAATTTACCATCAGACGATTAAGCTCTGGCTTAATTGAAACAGCACTTGATTCGAATTTGATTTTTTTAGCTTTTGGTGTTTCGAACGATAAATCTAAATCTGAATCATTGTTGCTTTGTTGATCATACTGGATTTGGTTAGGGACTTCTTCTTTTAATGATACTGATGGAGAGCAAGGGTTTGAGTTTGAAGAATTATTATTCTAAAAAAATGATAATGTAAAAATATTATCTTTTAGGTTAAATTAACAATGAAATGCTTCATGAAAATAAACATACCAAAACACTGGGACTGAAAGCATTATTAGTTGCATTTTCATTTATAATAGCCATTAACTCAATAACCATTCCTTCTCTAATCTGTGCGGTAATTTCCTGGCTAAATTGGTGTTGAAATCCCCATTTAATAATAGCTTTAGTTGCAATCATGCTGTTTGTAAAATTCTTTGCAATAATCTTGACCTAAAAAATATCAATAATAAAGATAGATTTAGATTTATTCGTAAATAGTAAATAAATAATGTAGGTAAATTTATTTTTCATTTTTCCTACCTCAGTAAAATCAAGTGAAAGAAATTTTTCTGTATGATGAAAATCCGTATTTTTAACAAGAAATTCTATTACTTGTCGAATTAACTGGTCATCCTCTTGCTCTTTGCCAATTTTAAATAAACCAACCCAATTATCCATGCCAATTTTCTCGTTCTTCTTAAAAGTATAACATATATTTTTGAGTCGTGGAAGTCCAAACTTTATTGAAGCTTGTAGAATATCATCAGAATTGTAATTAAAAAATGTAACCTCTCCAATGTATAAAAACCTATTAAAAATTATTTTAAAAAATTGTATTAAAGTGCTTTCATAAAAATAAAATAGGTTAGGATATCAAAAGTATGTTCAGCTACTTTAACTTATAATAACTTACTTAACAATCTCATCTAGGACCATACCATTACAGTCGAATACAACTAGAACAAGTTTTTCAGGTGGTGTTGGGAATGTTACTGAAGTAGATTGATCAATGAGATTCTTGAAATATTGACATGTTTTAATAATGATTTTATGACAATTTATTTCTTGGCCATCATTAGCTATCAACGTCAAATCAAGATCAGGGTCACCAGAGTTCCTTAAAAAATATAAAAATGCATGCTTTATGATATTTCTAATCTTAAAATACTTAAAAGCTAATAGTAAGTATACTTACCTCATAATATTATCGTATAGAATTTTATTGGTTTCCAGTACTTGTTCTGTACATTTAAAATCAGCTGATGTTGATGGTCCTTGTCCAAGCTGTCCAGGCAAACAATCGTCATTATTCATCATTTTCAAGTCTATTAAAAATCAATATTAAAAAATACTCTCTAGTACAATGTGTTAATTAGGTAAGTAACTAATTCTAAATTAAAATACCTGAAAAAACTTGTAATGCGAATTTTACAAATATCTGATTCTGATAAATTGACAAGCAATAAAATATTTAAAATTAGATATACTTACCAAAGGCCTAAGCCTACGTTCTGTAGTTCAAATTCATATGAAAATGGGTTAGATATCCAGTTTTTCAGAACTGAATAATTGATCAAAAAGTCTTCCCCATCCAAATCCAAATTCCAAAATATTGATTTTTTTGAGAACTGAGAATGAGAACACAACAAAAAAGTAAGTGCAAGCATATATTATAGGAACCTTACCTAGATAAGTGATACTACATTGCAATTGCATTGCATAGCATATAGGTACATAATACATAATTCATAATCATAATAATAAAGCATGACAAAAAAGACAGGGAAATTTTTAAAAAGCGTTTTACATATTTTTATTTTTATTTATTTTTATTTGTTATTATTTTGTTAACAAAAAATTTAATTAAATTCTTTTCCAGAAAAAAAGATAATTCAGTTTCAGTTCTTAAAATCCAGAATTTTGTCAGAATATCTGACTTGACCTACACCTACAGGTAAGATTGAGACTAATAAAAATAAAATATAATATGTATTATAGGTAAGTGTATTTAATTTATATATGCATTATCATTATTATGCATAGATAAACTTGGAATTCGGAAGCTTTTCAGAATTTTGGATTTTTGGGGCAATGTTGACTATACAAATGCAATATAGTGCTCTGCCCGCGAAGCCAAAAATCTGAAAAGCTTCCGAATTCCAAGTTTTTTTTTTTACCGTACATTACATTGCATTACTACACTTAGGCAAAACTTCACAATAGGGGATTTTCTAATTTTGACAATCTAAAGGTGGTACATGACTAATTGACATGCCCTGAGT
>JAQIXA010003156.1:0-14883 GCA_034699045.1 Nanhermannia cf. coronata Gr-Ori-00579
AGACAATATGAATGGTTTGCGAATAATGCTTTAGATTTTTAAGTCTGAGCATTAAGCCATTCCGCCAAGCTTGCCACAGAATATCGACATTACTCAAAACAATAATTTTTACCTACTTGCCAAAGTCAATCCGTTATAATTCGACCAGAATTTCAAAAATTATTGAAAATTTTTATACTTTAATTTTAGAACTTGAGATCTGAAGCTTTACAATATCCTAATTCTCCAATTATTTTAACTTTTACAAAAATATATGAGTATAATTTGTACTTAACTATAAATAAAACTCGTAAATATTTGGAAGCTAAAATATAGCATGATAAGATTTTACAAAATTTCAAAATTTCATAAATCATGATAATAACCCTAATTTAATCATATTATGCTGCCCTACAAAGGATATTTAAAATTATCTCAAAATCTCTGATAGAAAGAACCACCGCTTTTCATTTTTTTTTTTCATGAGATTCATTCGGGTGTAAAAATCTCTAAAAAATAATTTAAAATTTAAGCCACACACATCTCACTATAGAATCTAGGACTCTAAACAGAAATCAAAATTTGTAATCTGCAATCTGTACATTGTACAAACTAGTAGCCTAAAATTTTAAATTTTTTATAAATTTTTCTCTCATTTTTATCACAAAATTTACAAATTTTGAATTTTGATCTTACGAAGTATTTTGTAGTAGGTAAATTCCTTTTTGAAAGTTGATTTTGGACATTTTGAACAAAATATTTCAAGATATCCGTATTTTATCTCAAAATTTCATTACTTTTGTGTATAGTATTATAGTCTTATCTTTAGAACTAGGTATATATGTAGGGTATGTAAAAAAATAATAATTCATCAAATCCTCGAAGCTCTCGATTTCAAAGAGATCCGAAAAAAGATCTCTACTTTTCTTTTTTCTACTTTTACCCGTTCAATTGCATCTAATCTCATCTAATCTATTCAAAACTACTGTACTTGTACCTTACTACATATTACATACTTGGTAATATATAAAGATAAGTAGTCTGTAAGTATTTCATAATAGATAATAATAATATATGATGTAAGCGCAGTTGTAGCTTTGCATTTTTCAAACTTCAAAGTGAAATTTGAAAGATCTGCCGAAGAGATCAAAGATATATTATGTATTATCAGGGCCATTTAATGTCCTTTTTTATTTTCAAAATTATTTACTACCTACCTAAGCTTTGATCTAATATGTAGATTTTGAAATTTAAATGCTTCTCTATACTTTTACAATCTAGGATTATTATAGAAAATATTGATAATCGACTATCACTAATATCAGTTTAACTGTAAATAATACATAGATACTGCAGACTGCAGACTGCAGACTGCAGACTTTACTCACAAGAATATTCCGAAAAACTCAAAATTACTCAGAAAACTTTATATTTTTATAGAATTTTGGGTAAATTCTAGCTTTTTCTACCAATATATTCCTATAATTTCAAAACTTGAGGCTTGAGGTCTACTAAACTATAATAAAAAACAAAATTTTGATCAATTTTTGTGTAATAATCTGACATGGTTCTACTAAATATTCAATTAATTTGGGTAAAAATTTAAATGTGGATGTAGATAAATTTGAAAATGTAGCTTTTAAAGCTATTTAAAGGCATTTTAAGGTTTAAAAAATATTTATTAGCTAGGTAAAATAGTAGGTAGGGTACCTATTGTAGCTTGAGTCTGCGTTAAAATTGCCAAAATAGGGTGATGTGAGATTTTTTTGGCTTGAAAATCTGCAAACACTTTCCCTCAGTCTGTCAGGAATCTCCAGCCAAGTCAGACTTACCCTATTTTCTATCAGAAAAAAACCGAATTTCGGTAATTTTAGCTCTAAAAACCTGATAAGTGTCAATTTATCGGATCAAAATATCACCTGTGATCAACACAAGGTCTGTATTATCGGCTCCAAAATTCGGTCCATAACTCTGTTCGGGCGTCGACTCTCGCTTCGAAGGTACACGAAGCTTGAGGGAAACGTAAGAAATTTTTACCTTTTTTAAAAATATTTTTAAGAAAAGCTTTACATTATAATCTACATTGTAGCTTCGTATATTTAAAAATTTAAATAAATCTTGAAATTATAATATAATTCATACCAGTACATGTTTTTAGCTCAAATTTCATTTTCAATCAAAGGATATCTTCAGGTTTTAATGGCTTTTCTTGTCTTTATATGAAATTTATCATGTAAATACCTGAAAGCCGAATTATATCCTGTGATCAAAATATTGAGAAAAATATTGAGAAATAAGTAATTAGCAATCGCAAAATATTTTTTAATTTACAAAGGAATAATATCCTGGAACATTTAAGAATCTAGATAATTAAGCTACAAAGTCAAAAATATATTTTCTTCCGAAATTTAGCCATATTATAAGCTATAATCTACATAATTGATCTATCAGTAAATTTGCAATTAATTGTTATTTAAAATATACCTTAATGCTTGTTAAATTTGAAAAAATTTGAAAACGTCGTATATTTTACTAATCAGTATACCAAGCTATCTATCTTATGATTATTATTTAAAAGTGAGTAATAAGTAAGGGTGGGCTCCAATTACCAAATCTAGAAGATTAAAAATATCAAAGGTGAGTGTGTGCCGCCGAACAATACTTTACAACTGTCAAAGGCGGCATTTTTTGCTTTTTGCCATACAAGTAAACACTCACTTTAAAACTCAAAATAATTCGTAAACTTTCAAAACGATATCTTCAGATTAATAGGCATTCTGGCCTTTATATGAGGTTTAATTTAAAATATTAAAGGCCTCAAGAAAGCTGAATACATATTCTTTAAAAAAAATTAAAATTTTATATGTAATTAAACTTATCAGCTTAATTTAAAAGGTACCTAACAATTTTGAACAATTGTGCAATATTTCATCATAGGTATTTCATTTCTAAAAAATTGCTAAATTTTGTGAAATTTTTTAAACTTTTTCTTGTTTAAAAGTCCACATTTTTATTGAAAAAAGAAGACTAGTAGTATGTAGTATGACCAATTGTCCATTATCTCTTCATAAGTATTTTATGCATCTAAACCCACACATAGAGTTTATAAAGTACCTACTATCATGGGTAGATTAGGGATAGTTTGGACACTCAGTTTTCAACCTACAAGTCATTATTTTGTTTGAAAATTTGCTTGAGAATATCATGGATATCTTTACTTTTAGATATAAAAATTTCATATCAAAATATTAACTGTTTCATTCGAAAATGAAGTATCCAAATTTCAAAAATCTATCCAAACTATCTCTAGTCTACCCCTATCTATGTAAGGGTATAATCTCGAATATCGGCAGATCAAAGAAAGTCGGCTTTTTTTCTTTTTCGATTGTTTTCGGTCCTTTTCAACTTATTTGTCATACCAGATCTGTTCAGATTCAGATGATAGAAAAGCCTTTGATCTCCAATACATACTACCACTATAACGGATATACTTTTACTTTATATGATCGGATATTTCATTTCATTTTATTTCATTTTCATTCGAGACACAAAAAGCCACAGAATTTTAACTCTTGTACTTCACTAGAGATCACGAAATCTCGGATTTTTGCGACATTTCATGAAGAAATCCGAGTTACTTTATTGGTAGCTATGTTATTTGTAAAAAGGGTGTTTTCATTTTTTATGTTTTTTTATACTATTTTGTTGGCTAAGTGTAAAGAGACGGTTCTTTTTTGACTTTTTTTTTTGAAGAAAAACCGAAAATAGGGATGGTAATGTTAAGTGAAAATATAAGCTAATATTTGATAAATAATTAAAAATTTATATTTTTAACAAAATATGAAAAAGTACCTACTAGGTTTTAGACGACATTTTATATTTTGGCCAATTTTGGCCAATTTAATACCATTTTATGTACAAAATATACAAATTTTGCTTTAAATTCCATATTTAAAGCAAAAATTTTGAATTTCCTACTCTTAGGATAAGTCTATATAAAATTTGATAAAATACCTATAAAATGGCGTACATTTAAATTATACGAATTTGAAAATGAACCATCTTTATTATTGAGAATATTCAAAATGTATCTAACAATTTTAATTTTAGCAGCTTGAAAACATTACATTGTATGGACATGGACAGGGTACTGATGTTTAGAGCACGAAATGGACAAGTTTATTTTTCAAGCTTAATATCTAGCAAATATCGCAACACTTCAAAGTATATTAATAGTAATAATACTTGTACTTGTACAGATAAGTGTAAAGGCTTTTCTTTTAAAATAAAAATAAAGATCAAATTGAAAGTATTATATGAATAGTATACAAAGTAAGTACAAAGTGGTATTATTTGGTTTTATTTTTATTTTTGTGAGAATGATTTGGGCACGCGATGTCCGCAATTTCAGCATGAGAGATCAAAGGACTGTCGGCCGCCGAGCTCTTTGATCGGCAAAAACCTCACAAAAGTACCAGCCAGAATGTCTCTTTTATTTTATGCAAAACAAATGAAAAATTCACCTTACTATAATAGCCTATACAAAGTATATAACATATACTTGAAACTCTTTTGAATTTTCCCGCATTCTATCCGGTTATTAAAGCATTCATTCTTGCAAAAATTTAAAAAAATGATTTAAAAATCTTAATTTAAGCTGTAGATATCGATGAGATTCTTCAAAAAAAAATCGAAATACGGTCCAAATTACTAAAATATTTAAAGGATTCCAGCCCTTTGCCATGTTTAACCTCATATAAAGGTCCGGAAATAACTCGAAGATATCCTTTTAAATATCTACTGTTTTTTTGCAGGCTAAAATTAAAAAATATTCATAGGCTAGCAAACACCATAAATCATAAAATGCTCTCAATTTTAAAATTAAAAATTTTAGTATACATTTAAAAGTATCATTTTTGTAAGCATTTTGGTATAAAATAGAAAAAACTCGAAATATCATAGTGATCTTCACTCGACTGATCTTTTTTAAAATGAAATAAAATAAAATATAGTACTACCTATTATATAGGTTGGACTACAAGTATGTTTCAAAGTAAGACATTGAGAAGGGTCCAAATAAATTTTACAAAGAGATGAAAGTAAAGTAAAGTACCATGTCTATAATATAATACGTAAAGTTTTTTTTTTTTAAATATCAAAAGTGTATCATATTTCCCTTCAACTTCAACTGCTATTATCATTAAAATAAAAAATATAAAAAATTCAAGTACTACTACTTGTATTCTATAGGTAGGTACATAAGTACTTATGTGTAACATGTAAGGGTCTGATTTTAAGTCCAGATTAAAGGCCAAATAACACCTTTGAGGCGCCGAAAAAATTACACCAAAAAGAAATTAAGGGTGCTTTTTTTAAAAAGAAAAAAAACACTGAGTTCCCTACTACTTAATAATGGCCCTTAAGCTCTACCCTAGTTAAGTGTAATTACAATTTCGAGTCTACTTTTTAGGTGTTAAATTAAGAAATTTGAAAATTTCAAGTCATATATAATGGTACTAGTACTTTTCTAAAAAAAATGTATTTTATCATTTTATTTTAAAAGCATTTTTCAGGGAATTTTATTTCAAATTTCTAGCTGGGAAAATTCAATATTTCATAAAAAGTATATATATTTTCAAATTTAAATGCATTCAAAATTATCAGCATTATTCAAAAAATCTAAAAATTTTTCAAATATTTGTAACATATACATATGTATAAGTATCTGAATTTGAAAATTTTTAAATTTGATAAAAATCCCATTCAAAGGCGAGCTACTGAACAATTTAAACAAACATTTCAAAATAATTAAATGCTATAATCTATATATGTATCTGTATAATAATTTGGAATTAATCGAAATCTTTCTATGTGAATATAAAAAAAGCATTTATTTACCATAATTTGAGCTTTCAAATTCAAACTACTCAGATTTAGTTTGTGGTTTAGGATAATTATGTGGTTATAAAAATTTTGTAAATTTGTCTCGATTAAACCCTCATTTATCAACTTGGGTGGTTTATAAAATTTATTTTGAAAACTTTTATACCCTGTATATGTTAGGTATATTTATAAATTACCCTACCTAATATACAAATTTTGAAGATTTTTTATTTCACAAATTTATCCGAAGATAATGATAATGATAATGGGTTTGGTTTTTGTAAAGTTTTCCAAATATTTTTGACCACATTTAATGAGATTGATTATACCTTATAAGGCCCCAAATCTAATTTTTGTGCCTCACGCGATTTCCCCATTTGTCATTTGCTGAATCAGCTTTTTCCGCTTTTTCAAACCCCCTAAAAAATTTTCAAAATTTCTATCTAACCTTGTTATTATAAATAATTTTATATTAGGTTATGTAGGTACTATAATATTGGATATTTGTGTTACTTTTAAATATCTTATCTAAAATCTTGCATTCAGCATACTTTTCCAGTATCTAAAGCTTTACAGGAAATTAGATAAAATATATATTTGAATAAATTTAGGTTTTATTAGGTGAACAAATTAAATTTCCTGCTTTTTAAAAGCAAAAATAGAGATAGTTTATATCATAAAATTGCCTTTTAAAGAATAAAAGACAAAAAATTGACAAAATTTTTAAGATTATATATCAATTTTAATTGAATTTAAGCAAGCCTTTCTTTCTTCGAAAATTTAGATAATATTTCATCATTTCAAGGCTCAAAATTTCATAAAATTTATTTATTTTGGACTTTTTGTGTGTAACTAGATTGCTAGAAAGGCTTAAAAATTCGAGTTTTTAAGGAATATTAATTTAATAAGTCTGAATTTTATCAAAATTTTGAAATTTTGACCAAAATTTTCATAATCTTAGGACTTTAATAATGGTTTAAACCTTTTAAATTATGATTCTGAACTTATTGTTATGTAATTTCTAAAATGAAATAAATCATATCTTTGGAACTCGAATGAAACCCTACAATTATAAATGGATTAATAAAATTTATAATTAGAAAAGCTTACAAATTACTAGAATACTAATGTAGTTGGTATATTATATTTCTCAAATTTTACAACTATTATTGTACAAAATTCTATTATTTCTCAAAATATAAACCCTAATTTTGTACAAATTCTACCGGATAATACTGGTAAAAGTTACCTTAGATATGGCAGATCATAAAATATTTATAAATTTTGTCAGTATCTACTATAATAGAACTTTTATGGGTTTCTCCACCCAACCTTCAGAATTTCAAATATAATAAGATTTTGTATTCTACTACTACTGTATTGTATACTGAATACAGTAGTAGAAAAGAGGATTACAAAATAAATTTACGATTACATATGGTTGAATTACCTCCATTATATAAGATAGGTTATGTGATAAAAAAGAATAAAAAAAACTTTTTTTTGAATAGTTTCCAAAAGATTTACAAAGTTACAAAGTCTGGGAAAAGTTTTTATTTTCTGCAAAATATTCATTTTTTGAGATTCTCCAGGTGTCCCTTTAAAAGACCATTAAATCAAAATTTTATGAGGTGTAATATTTTGTCAATTTTTGAATAAAAATACATTCAAATTTCTCTCTAACGGACTTATTTATAAATATGAACCTTTATTGCAGTTGTATTTCTCTATTTTATGTCCTTTAAGCTAAAATTTCTAATCCAAAAATACAAAAAATTCAAAAAATAAGGATTTTTTTTTGCAAAATCAGAATCTTATTATGTAATTTATACAATTTTAGGCCTAGTATCAGCAAAAAATGAAAATTTCGGATATTTTACATTAGAATTTGTATATATATTTGGTTACTAAAATGCATTTGATTCATATTTTGTTAATTTTTCGGAGTATTACTTATGTTTGAATTCCAAATTATTGTATTTATTACAGAGTATGTAATATTTGACTCTATTTTTTGTTGGTAAAAAGTTTTTGAAAACTTTTTTTGGGTATTTTTATACCAATAATTTTAATGGATAAAGTAAAAATGGATTTCAGCGGGTGTTCTGTCCATTCCCATTGTAAACTTGATATTTACACAAAAAATAATATTTTTTTTTCCATTTTTATTTGTTCAATTCTTCAACTTCCTATCCTATTAAAGTAGTTTTTGGTTCTATTGTATTCTCCTTTATTGATTTTCCAGGTCCATTTAGTCCGTAGTTTAATACAGGATACTGTATGAATCAAATTATATTTATTTTGTTGTTGATTCTATGTCATAGTAATGGCAAAAGAAGGGTATGAGTATAATCATACCAAATTTAAGAAAATGATATCTCTAATTTGTTTCTGATTGAGGAAATTGCATTTATTTGAATGTGAGACCTTTCTTTTTTACGTATCAAAAAAAAGGATCTATTGTTGTTAAAACTAGTCTTGAATTCGAGTAAATATTGTCAAAACAGAATTTATCCAGTAAAAAATGTTCAATACATTTTATAAATGGTACATTCAGCTTTTATGCCTTTATTATATTAAACCTCATATAAAAGCTAGAAAGCCCATTAGAACCCGTAGATATCCTTTACTTAAAATAAGAAATTGCCTATTTTTTCTAGGTTTTTCAGATCAAAATATCAATATTTCGAACCAATAATTTCTAAATTTCTAAACAATTATAACAAGCTTTTGAGTTATTTAGAACAAAGCACAAGTTTATCATCTATAGTACGGCATTATCATTCTAGAAAAAATTAGAAATTTCAATTTTTTAAAAATATTTATCGATTTTACAGGTCAAAATGTGCCTTTTAGAGACATTTTAATCATTAAAATTGTTTTATTAAGATTCTAAATACATGTCTATAGGTACTTTAGAATAAGGCAAAATTAGAGGCTATCATAGATTTTCTGGCCTTTATATGAGGTTTAACATGCAAAGGTCTGAAAACTGCAGAGATCCTTTAGATTCCTTTATAATGTCCGGATATAATTTTAAGAGGGCAATTTTGAACTGATCATAATAATTATTTTGTTGGCTTCGAAGGAAATGGTTATTTAAAGTTTAAACTCATACCCATTTAAAGAGGTAGAAGAAATAAAATCTGATCTTTTATTTGCTTTTGCTTTTGTTCCCAAATTTGCGAGCTTTTTTGTTAAATCTCCATTCAAAAGTATCCTATTACTATTATTATTTTATTTTTCTAGTTTTTTTTCATGGACTTGACGATCTCTCGAAATATAAGAAATTCGACCATCGTGACTAAAAAAATTAGCTCGCTATTCAGTTTAAAAATTGAACCAATAAAAACGAATACCTATATGGGATCAAAATTTCCAAATTTTATTCAATTATTTGAAGAAATTGTTCAAATTTTATCAAAATCTTAAAATTTTGACCAATATTTCATTTACCTAGACAGACATTTTAAAATTCAACTAAAAAATATCTTCAAATTTTGGGCCTTTACCGTGTAAAACCTCATATAAAGGCCTAAAATTCCATTTAAAACCGAAGATATCCTTTTTAATTTGAATATTTTCAGCAATATGCACTTGTTTAGATCACATTTTTAAAGATATTTTATACATTTAGCTAGTAAAGCTCCAATTTCGAGCTTTTTTCAAAGTTTTTTACTATTTTATAGTTATAAATTTCTATTCAAATAGATATGTATTTTATAAGGGGTAGATAGTTATTATGGTCGAGTGGCCTCAAATCCAAATCTGACATTTCTGCTCCAACAATTCAATTCAAAAATCTCACATTCGTAAATCCAAATCCAAATCTCAAAAATTTTATGAAGCAAAAAATTCTGACTAAAGTACTTTATATGTGAAAATAGAGCTTAAATATATGTAATATGTATGCAAAATATAATACCTAAATTCTGATTTCAAAAAATAAGATTTGGAATTTCGTGATTTGAATGAATATTTACACCCTTTTACCAAAATTACCCTACATATGAGTATGTACTAATACATGAGTAGAAAAATTTATTTCATTTTTCTAATGCATTCAAGGGGGAGATTAGAAAAATTTGATTAGGCTTATTTCACTAGACTAGAGCTGAGAAATGCAAATCTCAAGATATGAAAAATATTTCTTAAAAAGTTTGAAAATTCCTTGTATTCAACCATACCTATATCTAATCATATTACCTGATACTGGTTTGACATAGCTTATCTCAAGAATTTCATATATTTCAATATTATCAAATTCATAAAAAAAATCATAAAAATTACCTTGAAAGGAATTACAAAAATGTCAAAAATTCTTATAAATTATAAAATTCATATTCAAAACTATGCTAATTATCTTGTATATTATCCCATTGGAATCAAAAGTCTGATATAGGTATCAAAATATTGGAAATTTTCTCAAATTACTTTTGAATTACAATTTTAATGATTGTGATTTCAAATTTAGACAGGTAATTTAAAAGTTAAATTTGAATAGGTAATTGCTATTTGAAATAAAGTACATATTTAAGCTAAAAATTATTATTTTTGCTAATTTTAGCTAAATATGATATGTACATTAAAGATTTCAAAATGTACAATTTAAAATCATTATCAAAAGTATATAGGTATATTTTAGTTTTGATATCAAAATTGAAAATATTTAAGTATCTACATAATATGTATATGCTTTATCAAGAATAAATGATGGGCAGGTACTTAAACCTGAGCAAAAGAAATATTTTTGGGGCTGAACAAATGATATAATAATAGTATAATAAAAAATAAATAATGAAGGGTTGAAATTTCAAATTTAAAAACTCAGATTGATTGACATTAAGTTGAACGAATTGAAAATTTGTAAAGGGGCCCTATTTATTTTTAATGAACATATCCGTATCAATTTTATTCAAATATAAATGAAAAATCTAACAGAAACCTAGACTCAATCTATCTACCAAAAAGTTTTTTTTCATGAAATTTTTGAAATTTTAAAGGATAAAAATAAATTTTGATCAATATAGAAGAAATATTTAAGAATTTTTAGACAATTTTATAACAATATTTAGAAATTTTCAAATTTTTATGACTAAATTTTGATGATTTTTTAAGGTAAATTTCAACAAAAATCCAAATTTCATGTAAAAAAATAGATTATTTGAAATTTTAGATTTTTAGTTCACTTATTCTAAAATTTATAGATAGGAAATAAAAAATGTGATTATTTGAATAGAACTTGAGGTTTGAAATATAGGACTTCATAAGTACCTATTTAAGCTATTGTAGTTCCTATATCTCAAGCATTTTTATTTTTAAATGGTAAATCCATTGTATTCGATGTTGGTATGGTTGAATTAACCCTCTGAATCAAAATTAGAGAATTACAAGAATTTTGAACGAACGAGTTTTTCCTATTTCGAGATAAGAGTTAAGAGCAAAATCAATTTTTGAGAAATATCAAATCTGAATAGTGTTCTGATTGAATTTTCTGTTTGAAATCCTAGTTTTCATTGATTTGAGTTTTTACGAAATCTAGGATTTCATATAGGAATAGAGAAAAGAATACTACTATGTATGTACGTACGAAGTTTGAAAGTTGAGAAGCTTAAATTTACTATTTTGGTAAAAATCAGCAGAATTCTCTCGAGATTTCGAAATAAAAAGCTGGAAAAACTTCCCCCTACCAAAAAATCTTAAGCTACTGTTAACTTGCTTAATAATTTTTACAAGATTCAGGCTAAAACTGATTAGATAGGTCTAAAAAAGCTTAAATTGTTTACAGTAAAACTTCTTGATAAAGTCAAAAAATTTAATTCATAATTTATGTAAGATATCAGGGGCCGAAATCAAAGACCATTAATCCCATTATAACCCAAAGATATCCTTTGGAAATTTTTTTTCTGGAACAATTTGAGATTATTATTGTATATCATATAGTATATATACTCGTATACTTATGGGAGATATGATTCGAGTTTTCTCGACTTTCTTCTCAAGACCAGTTTCCGGATTTTGCTAAATTACAAATTTTATCCCCCTTTTTACCCTTACAAATTATACCAGTAGAATCCTTAGGATCGTAAACTTTCTTAGATTTTGTAAGAAAAAGTTAACCAAAGCCAATCATCAAATACAAGTAAGTATTACAAGGAATAAATACGAAATTAGTGACTGACGACAAGAGCTGATATATCCTTCGAAAATTAGAAAAAATCTCATCAAAATTCCTAAAAAGTTTGAAAGTTTTGCAATTTTTTATAATTAGATTCTTATCAAAAGTTTGTTATACATATATATACCTTACCATAGCTAAAATGTAAATCTAATTTGTATTTTCAAATTTTATAAAACTGATGAGTAGTTTTCAATTTTTAGAAAAAAAAAATGACTCAGAAGTATAACAAGGATAGTTCGGATAATTTTTTGAATTTGGACACCCTGAATAGGATGAAATAATAGATATTTTAGCATTACATTTTAATTTAATATAAAAAAATATATTCGAGTTATATATTCGAGGCTTTCTGACCTTTATATGAGGTTTAACATAGAATGGCCTGAAAGCCGAGTAAATCCTTTAACTGACAAAATAAAAGTTATTTATAGAAAAGATTCCAGCTTCCAAACTATCCCTAGTCTACCCCTAGTTAAAAGTAACAAAATAAACACAAACCCCCTTAAACAAATGTAATATCCTTTCTTTCAAGTAAAACGGATATTTGTTTAGGTGACTTTTTCAACTCAAAAGATTCAATAAAATACAAAAGTTGAAGGAAAAATGGTCAAAAAGTCTGAAAAAAAAAATCCATTTTAGCACCATAGGCACTTACAATGAAATTTTTATCAAGTCGAATTTTGACCTGAGTTCTGAAAAAATAGCAGTTTTACTAAGAATAGTGGTCAATTCAATTTATTTCTCTTTTTTAGGGGGAAAAGGTCTAATAAATAAATACTTGTATGTATCTTTATCAAGAAGTTTATTCAAGTATTCTTGATTCGAAAAAAAAGTTTTTGATTACTTTCTTACCTTTTATCCTCAATTATTACTAGTTAAGTACTTGGTAAAATTCAATCAATCAGAAAATGAGCTGGTGCTGTACTTAACCACGATTTAGCAAATAAAAAATAATTGATAAAAAAATCAATTATGTATATTTAAAGTATCATAGTTAAAAAGGAAATCTTCATACTGAAAGTCTATCATACTAACAATAAGTCTAATCATTATACTGACTTTGTCATACAAATGTTTATCTCTTCATAGTTAAAGTCTATCATACTGAACTTTATCATACTGACTTTATCATCCATATATTTATAACTACATAGTTATTGATTCAAGCCAATAATTTTACTTTTTTTACAGTATTACGGCAGTTCAAAATTTAACAAATTTTGGCTAGGGTTTTTTTACTTATCCTTAGACTTAAATACAGGTAGGCATTATTGCAAAAAATGCAAAATATGAATGTACTTTGGTCTTAATTTTCTTATTAAAGATTTATTTTGTATTTAGAGAATTTACTTTTCACACAAATTCTAAATATTCATTTATTTCTATGATAGATTGCACTATGATGATTTCAATATTTGTATGATAGATTTTTTTGATGGTGATTTGTATGATAGACTTTTATTAATTAAAAGTCAGTATGATAGATTCAGTATGATATATTATTAGTTATTATTAGTATTAAATGATTTGGAAGTACTAGTGTTTGTTATTATTATTATTCAGGGCTATGAGAAAATGATTCTAATCAATAAATCAAAGATTTTCAGAAGTATTGAACTTTTTTATGATGTCTCTGGGTTTTATAATATTTTATTTTAAGTCAGAATTTGGTGTTTTTGCAAAGATTAAAAGATTTTTGGGGGTTATGGAGGCATTTATAGAGAATGAAACATTTTGGTACTAAAAAATTTTATGATTTACCAAAAGCTCTGACCAAAAGCTTCTTTCTCTGAACTCATTTTTTTAAGTTTAAAAAAATGTTACTTTTATACTTTTAATAAAATAAACTCATAATTAAATTTTGATTTTTTTCAGAAAAATTTCGAAAAATGAAATTATTTAAATATTATTTCATTGATTTTAGGAGTATTTCATAGACATTTAAGAGATTAGAGATTTTTTTTGACTTTTTTAAGGGATTATTTTTAAATCTTGAGAGACATTTTCTCAAAGTCCTGTATATTTCTTTTACAGAGTATTTATATTAGAATTATGCTTATAAATTATTCCTATTTTATTTTATTTTCATCAACCTTTTCCGCATCCTGCCAGCTCATCTGTAAAATTTAAAAAAAAATCTTTTATTATGGGAAGAACTTAAGTATACCTAATATGCATGCAAGTAATAAAATAAATAGTAAATACTAACAAGGTAAGTTTTTGTGATGTCAATCGTACTGAGATATATGGGGAGATGACATTCTCTTGGCATAATTGATAACCGATAAAATTCTTCTGTCAATCTCACAAGTTTAAAAAAAAAATCAAAAATTTCAAAGTAGATTATTTTCCGAACCTGTTCGAATGACAAACGAATTTCGATCCGGTTATCGATTATGCCAAAAGAAGGCCATCCCTCCATATATCTCACTTGGCTGAGTAATAGACATCACAAAAACAGATAATTCTTATGAAGCAGACAAGAAGCAGAGAAAAAGAACAATAAGAATGAAATTATTTTTTAAAAAAATGAGGCGTATAATTAAAATTATTAACATACCCACCCTGTAATACTTTGTAGTCATGCATTGTAGAAATTGATACATTCATATCGTGTAAATTTCGGAGACGTTAGTCGTATAAACTACATTCCAATTGCTAATTAGTACAATTTTTAATTCTGGTAAAAAAATGAAGTAAAAATGATGATAAATAAAATAGTTAGGTATAAATAAAATAAATACAAAAATATAAATGCATATATATAAATCATGCAAAAATAAAATATTATGTAGGTAGTATCAAAAATAAAAATATATTTTTGCCCAATCTAAAATTAT